>JBCAUA010071230.1:0-41501 GCA_038406235.1 Peronia verruculata
AGTGAAAAGATTTCCTTGATTCCGTTATTACAAGCAATAAAATTGCAGTTCATTTCAAGTTTGGTCCGTCTCAGCCAAGACTGATGTGTCAATAGATTAAGAGTTGTGGGGGAAGTGGTGAATAATCATGATTGATTTTGTTCTTACTGACTGCAGGGGGGTCTATCCTTCCGTCATCAGTATGTCTTTCTTCCACAACTGATTGACTAACTTCAAAGAGATCATGTGCAATCATTTCAATCTTTATCTCAAGGTCTCTCTCTCTCTCTCTCTATCTGTATGTTTAATTGTCTGTCTATCTGTCAGCCTGTCCGTTTAGCTGTCTCTGTTTGTCCACTTATTATTTTTCTCTTTGTTTATCTATCTGCTTGCCTGTCTGTCTGTCTAGCTGTCTGTCTGTGTGTGTCTGTCCATCTGTCAACTATCTATATGTGTGTTTGTCATCTGTTAGTTTGTCTGTCTCTTTATCTGTCTGTCTGTCCTTTCCACCTCTCCCCTGATCTTCCTCTCCTCTCTCTCCTCTTTTTCTTTCACTAATTCTATTTTTGTTCCTTTCTCTCAATCTCTTATACGTATAATATCAGTCTCTCTCTCTCTCTCTCTCTCTCTCTTCACTCTCTCAAGCTGGCTAGAAAGAAAAAAAATGAAGGAATAAAAAAGTAACAAACAATGGTGGGGATAATATAGGAGAGAGGATTTCCTGATTTGAGGAGAGTAGAGGAAGGTTTATGGGAAACTGGCCTTTGTTTTGGCAATCCGCTTTGGAGCATTGATTTATTGATCTTTCATCTCGTTCCCTCATTTATTGATATTGATCAAGAAGGATGACTTTTGATTTTCCAGAAGTGTGAAGGCTCCCTCTGCCAAGCGAAATCCAAACTCACAGGTGGTGAAAAGAGGCTGGCTCTACCGACTGGTAAATGTGGCATATGCTTGAAATATTAACCCTTCGGTTCTCTGGTGTCTTAGTTTTGATTTGATAAAACCTCGCATGTTACAATTTGATATCTCAGTCCCTTACTTAGAAGAATCTACTTCAATCAGCCCAGATGTCACCATTAGTTATCGAGACCTGAAATATGAAATTTTTAGTCGTAAAGGTATACATTAATTATGTGACCAAGAAAATGTTATATGAATGTAATTTGATATTTTAAAGAGAGTTAAAGAGGCTGTTTGAACTTATAAATTTTTCTGTCTTGAAAAATTAGTCTTATATTTAGCAATTCCACAGAATTAATATTAGCTCATTAGTCCATTGATGTGAGATATTTGTAGTGAAATGAAGATACTGTCAAGCCCTTTGTCTTGCTGAGTTGTAGCAATAATTATGTTTATACCTCTCAGGAGATGTGAAAAACAGAAAACAATAGCAGTTTGGTTATTAATAGCAATGTATATTAACCTTATGTATTTCTCTCTTCAATGGAGAAAAAAAAAATTGCTCTGCCTTTAGTACTTGCCCATGTTGATATGCCTTTGTACTATTTCAATATTTGTTACATGACCAGGGGAAATTGCTCTAATGTCAAAATGTTCATGTATTGACTTGAATTTACTGATGTTAGGGGTAAGAGAAATGAGTGTCTTTCACTTAAGAACCAAAGTTTTTTTGGCGCCATTTCTTAACTTTTCCTTGTCAAGATATTCACCCTCATTACTGTTCTCTTCTGGCAAAACACAGCAAATGCAGAAAAACTAATTTTACTGGTGAGCAAATAAAATTTGTGTAATGTGATGTTCTGTCTGAAGAGGGCAGATTTATCCTGTTGTCCATGGTTAAAGAAAAAAACAAAAACAAAGAAAAACCCCATACCGCTTTATGATGAAGTCCCTTGCGATGTCAGGTTTATTTCCCCTGCTGCACTGTAATGGTTGGTAAAGCAAGCTAGACATATTTTCTCATTGTTTCCTCTCTTGCAGGAGAGCACTGGTATCTCCAAGTCCAAGTCGTGGAAGAGACGCTGGTGTGTGTTGGCCGACTTTGCTCTCTTCATTTACAAAGGTGAGAGGTCTTGACGTTTCTTATGGCCAGAGTCCTCTTTTATTCACCCTATCTACTGGTTGATGTCACATGTGTTATCAGTACACAGGTTAAAAGATTGATAGCTGCAGTTGTTTGTTTGTTTGTGTATCAGCATGATCATTACTATATTGTGCCAGACAGCGTAAAGTACATTTACTTATCAAGAAGAAGAGAGGAAAGAGAGTGAGACAGAAGACAGGAGCAAGGAGAGAGAGAAGAGATGTCATCCCTGGTATATCAAGGATGGCATTTCATGGGAGATGTCCCACTCACGGCAGGCATTCATCCCCTGCAGGTGGGAGCAAAGAACTGCTTTCATACACCGGCTCCCCACGGGGATGATATCTGCAGTAAAAAGACTTTAAAAAAACGATAGGAGGATAACATCAAGAAATGGACTGGTCTCTCTCAGGTCATCACATTGGAATTTGCGAAAGACGGGGATACACAGACGCAGATAGCTACTGGTTTTGGGATCCGAGATGAAAATTTAAAAAAAAAAATTCAAAAATCTGCAATCTGTGTTATACCTCATCTGTTGTCATCATAATAAACATTTTCTTGCTGCACATCTTTAAAAAAATAATAAGTGAGAAGTTAAGTCTGTGACTTGTCAGTCCACTTTATCTACCTCATAGCCTGTTGGCATGACATCTGGCTAAAAGATACGTTTTTCATTTACTGAGGTGAATTTCCGAATCCTTCATACTCACAGTTCTTATCCATCGTTACATTGTGCCTGGTTGACGTCAGATACATGTAGTCACAACCTCAGATTGAACGTATGATATCTACAGTCATGAAAACTAATTTGCTGCACATTTGAAAGTTCCCCTGTGAGAAATTTCTAGAATTATAACCATTCTCCAATTAAAGATGATTCCTGAAACTCATGAAACAGTGATCAGATCAGGAAGAATATGTAAATAATTTTTTTTTTTTTCATCTCTTTGCAGGTGAGAGTGAGGATTCAGCGCTAACATCCATCCTCTTACCCAGCTATCGCATCAATCCTTGCACAGAGGCCGACAACATCAAACGCAACTTTGTCTTCAAAGTAGGTTTTTGCCTGTGTGATTGGGTCCTCTTTCTCTGTCTTTCAAGCCTGGTGCTGTTTTTGGTTACTTAATTATAGCACATGTCTGAATGTTCATCAGGGAAAGGGAAGGAGTTTGGGTCGAGAGAAACAAGAAAGAGGTGTTTCTCTTTGTGTGATTGTGTTTTTTGTGTCAGAATCTGGCAGCTCTAAAATATGTCGTGTTGTTTTGTGAGTCTGTGCACAGCACCGACATTGGTCAGGAGAAAGAAAGAAAAGGTGATTAAAGGGAGAAAACACAGAGCCATTGAAAAAAAGAAAAAAACTTGTGGAAAATGATTTTTTAAAAAAACAGAGATTATTTTCTTGTAAATGACAGGGCAAATAATGGTGCATGCATCCCAAGCAGTTGCGGCATTGTGGTACATGTAAGCCTGGGAAGTCCTGAGCAGTGTGGCATACGGAGTAAAGAACTGCTGACTGAGACTGAGCGAGAGAGAAAATCTGGGCTACCTCATAGTGTGGAGAGTACAAATTTAACAACAAACAAAATGCTTGACAGAAGAGGACAATAATGAATGAAGTAAAGCTGCTCACTGCTTCTAGACTGTGGCCAGTCTGTCCTCAATATCAGTGGCTTGAGTGTTGTTTGTGTGGAGATTTATTGATGCATTAGCACGATTACGGCTACATTGTACCTAGCATATTTGAACACATTTGCAAGTTTATAAAAGTTAATGAAAAGACATGTCAAGTATGATGCCTTATGGGCAATACAAGTTTAGCATATTTGCAAGCCCCAACTACACGGGGGAGGTATAGTCACACAAAACCAGAACCTTTTCCTAGTAATAGATTGTGCAAGCTCATGGTTATCTATAATAGAAATCAGCAACAAAATCTACAGAGGCTTATGGACTCAAAAGCTGCTGAATGGATCCATGTGAAATTTGGCACACAGAATTGTTGCACAAAGGTCTGTGTTTCTAATTACATAAAGCCGAAAAAAAAAATATGTTTGAGATTATTCTTCGAATGTGAAAATAATTGAATTATGTAGACAATATGTGGTGTAATTCAGTGGTACATCAGCAGGATGATGGCTTTTCTCTGCAGCCCTTAATCCAGGGGAAGCATTAGGGCACCTCCTGCACATGTCTTCTCCATCCTTAGTGGTTGTGGGTCAGGATGTGGGTCTCTGCAAATGTTCTCTTTGTCCAAATGTTCCCTTTGTTGAAATGTCTCTGTGTCCAAATGTTCTCTTTATCCAAATGCCCTCTTTATCTACATTTTCTTTTTGGCAGCTGCATGGCACCAGCTAGAATGCATGAGAAGAAAATAGAGAATTATTGAGTGCGGGAAAACTGCAAAGCTTATTGGAGATTAGTTTGAGGTTATTGTCACCCTGTGTCAATTTGACCCCCAGGTTGAGCACGAGAACACCAAGACCTTGTACTTTGCCACGGACGACTCACCTGAGTGCATGTCCTGGATGTCCCTACTGACACAGGCCGCAACGATGAACGGCAGTGCTGGGTAAGTCGATCCCAATTCACTTTTGCTTAGCCCTCAAAGTGTTAATACCAAGTGCCAGTGTGTTAGGATTGCTATGAATTTTATTTTAGGAATGAACAGACAGGGCAGTAGTTAGAGTAATGATGAGAAATAATGGTGGACAGCGCCAATCTTTCAGCTGTCTGTGGTCATCGTAATCAATATGGCTTGCGCTCAGGGGAAATGAATCGGAAGTCACTTTTGGCACGTGTGAGTTATGGCCATTTTTAAATAACCACCGACTCAGATACTAATTTATTTTTAGAGAAAGTTAAATTTTTGTTTTGTGGAAAACAAATAAAAACATTTGGTATCTCAGTCTGAAAATATTTAAAAACGGCCATAACTTTAAATCTCACTGCGCGACTTCCGACTCATTTGCCTTGGGCGCAAGACATAATTATGGTTTCAACTTGTCTGTTATTTTCTCATTGTGGTACAGCATTTGGTGTTTTGTCCTCACCAGCTTACGGCCCTGTGAGTGAATGCCTGGGTTATCGTAGAACTTGTAAGGATGATATTAGAAAGTCTTGAAAAAGCACAGCATCTTTTTTACAGATAGGTGCATTACTGCTTACCTCTGTTCAGAGTTCAATTTGAAAAGAAATTCATGGCTCCCTGTGTTATATTTCCAGGTTTCAGAGAGAGCCAAACAACAACCTGAGACAGCATCCCTTGAAAGCCATGAACAAGTCACCCTACGACAGAGATCCCACAGGGGGTCCTTTTCCAGGAGGTCCAGCTGGTCTTCCATATGATCAAGATCCCAATGGACAGTTCTATAGACCGGAGCAGGTCAGTCAGCCAAGCCCTGGTAGTGGCAGAGGACGTCCATTTTCCAATAGTAACCCTAACATTGGACCAGGTGCTCGGGGGTCTAACCCTAACCAGTCTCCAAGTTACAAAGGGTATGGCGACCCAGCGGCCAGTCCATTGGGTACACCTACAGACCCAAACTTTCCGCAGGGCTTTGGAAATCCCGCATATGGCATGCCTGGGTCCGTCCAACCTCGCCACAGCTATGCAAGCCAAGAGGGCTCCAATCGACCAGCAAACCGCAGTTCACAAGCTCATTCTGCCTCAAGCCGTGATCAGCCATTCAATCCCAACCAATCTCATATGTCAGGCAGTTTCCGTGGAAACCCAGACACAAGCTATCGTGGGAGTGGGAGAGGAGATCCCATGATGCAGCAAGGTGGTCCTTATCGACAGCAACAGCAACAGCAGCCCCTGAGAGATGGCTTTGCACCAGACTCTGCCAGAAACAGCGTAGCACAGTCAGATTCAAGTCGAAGTGGTCGCCACTCGTACAACCCTGCTCAGGCTGAAAGACAACGTATGCAGCAACAGTTCGGCATCCCACCAGGGAGTGCAAGTGACTCCGATCCAAGGCGCAGTGATCCGCAGCGAGACTCATACTCAGACATTAACGACAACCAGATCAAACAACTAAACAAATGGGATAAGAATTTCCCTAATTTGGACGAAATCCACCTCATGCATGGATCATACGATGATCTCTTAGACGGCGGGCGAGGCCGCCAGCCAGGACGAGACAACACTTTCAACACTCGGAGTAAGTCACACGAAAACTTTTCACGCCTTCCAGATTCCAGGCAGCCTGGACAACAACAGCTACAGCAGCCTGGACAAATACAACCTCCACATCAGACGGGAATCAGGGGAGGCTATCCACATGACCGTGAGCCCGAGCCTCCACATCAGACTGGCATCAGGGGAGGCTATCCACATGACCGTGAGCCCGAGCCTCCACATCAGACTGGCATTAGGGGAGGCTATCCACATGACCGTGAACCTGAGTCTCCACATCAGACAGGAATCAGGGGAGGTTATCCACATGAGCAAGAGCGTCACTATCCACGTGACCAGCGGGACAACCCTACAGGGCATAATCCTTACCCAGGTGGGAACAACAGGGATATGTCCAACAGTGGTTATCCACAAGGCTCAAAGAATGTTCCACAACATCCATCTCAGCGGATGGGTCATCCAAGTTCCCCTGGCCAGCAGGTGTCTCCAGGCAGCTCACACTCTGGATCCATGAGAAACTCCAGGTAAGTAATCCAATGAAGATTTTTGTTACCCTTAAAAGCCTGCATGTCTTAACCACCACTCCAACTGTTTTGAGAACATTATAAATCGACCTTAGAAAGCCAAATTGTCTGAAGTGAAGTTCACTAAAATTAAACTAAGACAATGTTGTTATCCAACATCAAGTTATTGTTCAAAGAAAAATATCTTTATTGTATACATTTGCAATTTTCTTGAAAAAAACATGACATGGGCATTAAAACAATTAGGCCCTTTAGGGTTTCTTTTCATGTAAGGGATGCCCCACAGAAAAGTATTCAGATTGCTGGGGGAAGCTGTGGTTTCACATGTCAAGAGTTGTTTGGTAATGGAAACATTTTATTTTCGACTTTTCATAAGTCAGTAAAGTTTTTAATTCCATGAAATTGAAAGACAGTTTCTGGTACTTCCAAATGAAATAATTGGTGCTTTTGAATGCACTAGCTCATTTTCTCAGTTATTTCTAAAACTTGGTGTTCATCAGTTTATCTGAGATAACTTCCCGCTGAAGTTCGAAAAGGGCAACGTATCACTTGGAACATTTGTAAATTTATGTAATTCATTTATGCATTGAACCATTCATCTTATTTGTCCATAAACAATACAATAATTCATATTCCACGAAGCAGAAACCCGGAAATCCCTTTGAGAGTGTTTGTACCCCTTGCTAAAAATAAAACACTCACTGGTGTTTGTTACCTCTCCACCACAAGATCCAAGAACAATTGTCACTGTTCCTGTACATTTTTTAACGGTGTTTTTTATGTCAGTGGTAGTGAACTGTTTGGAATGTTTGTACCCCCCTACTAAACTAAGACAGGGATTTCCAGCAGCTCCCTTGGTTGGAAAAAATCTATTCTTGTTAGTCAAATAAGAAAACCTTGATTTAAGGCACCCCTTATATAATATGTGTTGCGCTCCAGAGAAACCTGTTGGAGATAAACAATTGTGAAAGAAAAATAAAGCAAGCATTGGTCAGAATTTTGTCCAAAAGTAGCTTGAGTGTTTCTTAATATTTAAAAAAAGCTAGTATAAAATCAGAAAATACTTCCACTACATTCAAGTGCCTGAAAATTGAACATTTTCACCAACTCTAGGAGAATTGAGAAAGGGTTAATCAATTTTTTTTCTTTTTTTTTTTTTTTGTGGGCTCTGTAACTTAGTGAACCCAGTGACAGCTGATAGACGACAAACCAAGGTTCCTGTACCTTTATCTAAGCCTACAACTTTGCTCAGGTCAAGATTGGTGCCGTCACTTCCTAGCAAGTTGTGCACTAATCTTCTTGATCTGTCGTAGTCGTGGGCCAGACTCTGGATCTCTGCACATGTTCTTTTTATCCATGACTGAAAGTTGTCCAGCCACAGTTTTTTTCATTTCCTGTCTTCTGTTCCTTGAAGCAGAGCCTTAGCAAAGCCAGTGGGCCCCTTTTTATATGAAAATATTTGTAGGAATAAACAAAAATTGCAACCATTGCACACAAAGCAACATGTTTACATAGCAGTCTGTCTTAATTCTCCTGCTTAATTCCTCCTCAGAGATAAAGACTGTTTCTCTGTTTATGATATTGTGTCTTTCAATAGAATTCTCTCTGTTGTGTATTTTTTCTTAGGGACCCCAGAAATCAGAGAGATCCCAGAATGGATCCTCGGATAGATCCCCGGATGCAGCAACAACAGCAACAGCAACCTCCATACAACAGATCTCTCCGGGACCCGAGGAATGAGAGTTTCCAGTCTCATCAGAGCATCCAACACAGCCCGCAACAACGATCGCCAGAGCACTATGACCCCCGCAGGTCCTCGGGGTCGTTATCCCGATCACAGCAACCACCATCTTCCCATCTAGGACACAATCAAAATCCTCAGCCCCCTGTCCCTCATGGTGTCCATAGCAACCCTCATACATACGTCAATTTCCCTAACCGAGCCCCGCAAACATCCCCCCAACAGCCACTAAATGATTCGCGGGACTCTTCATCGCAAGGCCCACCACCCGGACGACCTCCGTATCCTTCATCAGTAAGACAGCAGCTTGTGGAAGAGATGGCGCAAACAAGGACACCGTCCACACAGAAAGATTTCCTCACTTCGGCTGAACTTAATAAACAGCGAATGCAACAGCCATCCTATTTCCAATATCCCTCACCTAGAGTGAGTATCAGCAAGTCCGGATTTATTTCCGATCAGCCTGTATATTTTATCAGCCAATATATTCTAGATTTTGACTGCCAATTCATTTTGTCAGTTCTTCAACTGCCTGTTCATTTTCTTAACCCTCTCACTGCCAGTTCTTTGTATTAACTTTTTGACTGCCTATTCCTTCTATCAACCAGTTCAAAATGCCCATTGGTGCTGTTAGTCCATTAATGACTACTTTGCTAAAAAAATTTACAGTAATAATAGAGAGCAAATAGAGATGAGCGCTTTTCACCTTGTACAGTGTACACCAAACCCATTCAGTTTAATCATCCAAAATATCAACATTGAGGTGTGTACACCTGCCATAGACTTCCTTAAGATATTACAAGACAGGATTGGTTTGATCTATAATTAAAACAACTCCCACGAAGACTGGGGGTTCTCCACCAGTTTTTGCACAAGAGAGAAGCCAGCTTAGTGAACTTTTGAAAAATGTCCTCAAGGACTCTCCAATATTTGTGCAGGATGAGCAGCCTATCCAAGAATCAACAGATGTTAAATTGTAGCAGTCTTTTATAACAGAGACACAACACAGTGAAATCAGGCACTCGTCAGAATGAGACCTCCAGAGAAATCATTTTTTTTTTTTTTTTTCAACAGTGAATGAAGTTTTAACGCAAATTTTATTCTCCACAGAACCCCTCTATTTCAATCTGAAAATGCACTTCAGAATTTCATTTGCCCAAATAAATTGAGTTATAGCCCAAAAATTGAAATTTAGTGGCATGGCCTAACTAGGATTAATAAGATTAGTAAAAGTGATCGGCCATTTTCTCACTAAATTCATCTGCAGCAACAGGTCGCCTCCATCACCATTAATTGTCAATATTTCGACTTCTACTTATGGTAGAACAGAAACTGAAATGAATCATCTTCACAGTGATACCAATAACTCCATATGCTCAAAATTTGACGAGAACCTGATTTTATCATGTCACATCTCAATTTTTCATCTGTAAACTTCTAGCTTGAAGATGTCAGTTCAATAAACTTTTATGAGATGTGTTCATATGGGGTTTCATGTATCTTTACAGGATCAACAGCCTGGCAGTCGACAGTCATTGGATCGCAGCAGGGACTCGCTGCGACAGCAACAGTCGCAGTCCTCGCTCAGCCATCCAGCCAATCAGCCAAACAGCCGGCTGTCCAGT
This sequence comes from Peronia verruculata, assembly GCA_038406235.1. Lineage (NCBI taxonomy): Eukaryota > Metazoa > Mollusca > Gastropoda > Systellommatophora > Onchidiidae > Peronia > Peronia verruculata. Next base: position 10,058 of record JBCAUA010071230.1, read on the forward strand.
GCCAGCCGTGGCAGCCATTCCTCCCGTGGCGAGCCACGCGACAGCCACAACCAGAGCCAGCACTCCCCGCAGGATTCCTTCTCTCGGACCAATATGATGGACCCTGAGGCCCAAAAACTGCGCATGGCCTACGAGCGTGTCCACAGTCTGAGAATGGCTCCAGACAAAGGTAGGCAACTCTGGAGTCCAGATGGATTCCTAGATTTCCCAGGTTGTCTTTTAGTCACAATTAGCAGAAGTAGTTTCTTTCCCCTTCATGTCATGGGTTGTTGCTACTGGTTTTTATTTATCAATATTTATTCTTCGAAGCGTTACAAGGTACAATATGCTATTTATATCCCTATAGTGTATGTCACATGACAGGGTGCAATGAGTCAATGTCAAAGTTGTCATTTATAAAGTTATTGGCATCAGTGAAAGTGAAATCAATGTATTTTTCACTTTGATGAAACAATAAGAACAAAATGTACCGAGACATTCGCATTTAAGTTAACTCTTGTGATTCCATGTTCACTCATAATTTTCTCAGCAAATGACTCTTTGACAGCCAGCTGATTTCACCTGCTTATGTGACATTGGTATATATTTTCCTTCCATTTCTTCTCTGATAGTGACAATATATATAAAAGAACAAGTGGGCTTTTATTTTTTTTTCTTTTTCTACAGCAGTTTCCATTTCAGAAAGGTGGAAATTTTAAAAGCTTCAATTTTTAGTATTTTTCTAATATTAGCATGATCTCCTAAGAAACAAGATAACAATTTATGGGCAACGCCAGAAAAAAACTGCCAGTACCCTAGACGATGTGGAAATGATTTACTCGTAAACTTGTGCTTTTGTGGTAACAAAGCATGCCTGGGCAAAAGATGGTCAAACTCTTTATGCATGGGGCCTGTTCACCTCCACCAAAATAACATCTAGATCAAACCAATTGCATGGAATTCGTGACATTAGCATTTTATACCCAAAGTTTCTCGACTTTACACCCGCATCCTCTGCTTCCAGTTTTCATTATGACAGTTCATATCTCATTTCTGCTGTCATTTCTAAAAATACAGTAAATGCTGGTTATTTTGACTGCATGTAATATATTCTCAAAAAATGATGGCAAATGTATGTAAATATTCTGCCACTTCACTCTGAGTAAGTTACATAATATACACAAGTCCGCAGAATGTAATGAATTTTGTGGGGGTTTTTTTTGTTTGTTTTCTATCATGGATTGGAATCCATAGCTTGGATGAAGTTTTGTTTTGGATGATCTCTGCTGTCATACATCAGAGTTGTGTAGATTCTTGCAATCAAGAATTTTAGTTTTTCTATCAGTGTGTGAAAACACATCTTTTCATTAGATACAAAAATGCATGAAACAATCAGACTATCAGACTACCTCTTTCTAGACTTGCTCTGTCGTTCAAAGCAACTTGACAATATAACCTGGTGTTTCCTTGAACTGACTGTGGCCCGGTAATGTGGGCCTCAAAAAAAAAAAAAAATTTGAAAAAAGGCATAGAGGTATTAAACATATATATTTAAAAAAGTTTTTTTTGGTTATGATATAGACCACTCCACATTACAGTTACTCGGAACTCGCTTGCTTTCATCTCTTAAACTGATTATGGCAGGGTAGTGTGGGTTTAAAAAAGAAAAAGGAATAAAGCCATTGTGATAATCGGCCTCAAAAAAAAAAAAAGAAAAGAAAAGAAAGAAAGGCATTAAGATACATTGGACATATACTTATATTTTTTGTGTGTGTGGAATGGTATAGATCAATTCACATCACAGTAACTTAAACTTTGCTTGCTTTCATATCATGATTGTTATCATCATCCTTGCATTGGCTTCACCACCTCAGCTCGCAGATATGAAGATCTGACACAGCTCAGCTTTGACCAGGATACCCGTTCCCCATCACACAGAGAGAATTATGGGGTAGGGCAGACATTAGCCACCACCCCTCGAGCTTACAAATCGCAAGATGAACTGGAGAAATTGGGTAAAACCCCGCCACCCATGGGATCCTACCACAGAATTCCTGATGAAATGGAGGATTTGTATTCTCGAGGCTCAGCTTTCCGTCCCCCGTCTTCAATGTCAGGCAGTCAGTTTGGTGCCGATTCTTTACGCAGAATGAAGCAGTTAGATCTCGCCAGCCCACAGAAGCCCCCAAGAACTTACTACAATTACAATGCAGACGCTTACAATGTGAGTAACCAGGGGAAGGACAGTAGACCACCAAACCAGTTGCCGACAGATCACAGAGCTGTAAATGAATCCTACGAGCAAGATTTCCAGCCTCACACAGCTCACACTAGAGCCTGGGAAATGGAGGAAAATGATTACGATGAAGAACATCCGTTCTTCGAGCCCTATGTGAACCTGAAGAGTGCGAAAGTCAGATATGAGATGCAGCGAAATAATGAGAAAATGAACGAAGTGGCCCTTCTTAAAGCCCCGCAGCGGCTCGTACTCGCAGGTACCCACCCCTGTCAGTCGTAGTGACTCAACTCTCTTTAACCCTTCGTTACTAAAAACCCTAATCACCAGCCAGTATATCCAACCTGTATCCTCACCCTAAACCTCTATTAACCACTGTGGGCTTAGATACCTTCAGTTTGCACAATGCATTAGGACATGTAATCGGTCGCAAGATTTTCAGTGCATGTTTTCTTAGAATAAGATTAGAATGGACAGTCAGAATAACAGGAACATCCTGTCTATCTGCACAAGACATGTCATGTTCAAATCTTCACTGCATATTCTTCTAGAACAGGATTAGAATTTACAATAATTCAACTAATTGGAATAATCTACTGGTTTCTTAAAACAACCTATCTTGTTTTATGTATCTGTCAGGTAGAAGGCTTATGTCTAATTTCTGAGAATGTGATCGACAACTGGATATTAAAAGACAAAAAAAAAAAAAAAAGAAAGAAAGATAAGGAATCAATCATGTTTCAGAAGATGGGAGAAGAGTTCACTTTCATAGAATCTTTTAAGAGTCCTGAAGTGCAGAATATTTTAGACAAAGCTATTTTGTTAGATTATGATGTCCGGTAGTGCACAGAACAGCTTTGACAGGTTTCACTTTTCCATCAGATATAAAGGTCATATGCAAAAAAGATTGTAATACTGTTTGCTTATGACATTACAGAGAGACTGTTATATTTAGGATGTTATCTCACCTTATTTTACTTTATGACACATTATGTTTAGTTGTGATAAGAAAGTTGATTTACCATTTAATATCTTATGGTACATTATCTATATATGTTCACTGTGCATGACACTCTACTGTTACCTTCAGTATTTCCTCTTGCAAAAGGGAAACTTTATATATGTTGTGTTTAACACCTCAACCTTAATCTGTTTCTGTATGATAAATATATGCATGCTTCTGTTTATATCAATTGCGCACTGCGCTCATCAACTTAGAGAATGCCTATCACATATAATATAACATTTAACCACTGTACCCATTTCTTCACACCAAACTTAAAGCATCCTACAATGTGAAACACTCAACTCACCTATGCTACTGGCTAGGACATCAGTTACCTCATTGTGTTGATTTCAATTCATTCTTACTAGACAAACACTGAAACAAAATTGATTTAACGCTTTTCTTGTCAAGATATTAATGTACCGCTAGAGATGGTTGATGGTAGCCATAAAATTCACCAAGAAACAGTATAGTCAAAGAAGATTGTTACACTTGCTCATGAAAGATGTATGGTCTTTGAAAATGGTATTGTCATCTCTTTGTGCATATTTGCTAATTTCATAAACTTTTGGTTGTACTTGGCATGCAAAGTGTTCAGTAGTTTTTGTCCCAGGAAGCACTGAAATAAGAAAATTGCTTCTTTAGTGTAGCGCTGAACTATGAGAAGGCAAGTACGGTGCAACTTTGGTGTATTATTGAAATAGAAACATCATTATGTTCTCGGTGATGTTATATTGCACCTTTTAGCCACCAGTGGATGGCTGTCTTGGTACAGTAGTGTGACCATAGAGTAGTACTGAAATATGTTCACAAAATTGATCTATTCTTAATTTGACCTTATACTGAGAACATGGTCATTGCATGTTTTCATAGTATCACTGCGACCGAAATGTAATACTGAAATACTAGCTGTCAAAGTTGTAGTATCGGTTCAGATTTTGATTTCCTGATTCTGTGTTGGGAATGATAGAAATATCATGAACTTTTATTGTGTCTTGAGTGTCATCTGATAGTGGATTTGTCATGAGATAAGATTTTGAAAGTCACTATTTTTTTTAGCGTACAAAATCTGTAACTTTTTTTTTTTGCAGAAGAAATGTATGGCTATTGGAAAGATAGTTTTGATTATTTATAAGTTGATCACTGAATAAAATGAGCACTTCATGTTAATTTTCATCCCTGTCCTGTGTTAACTTTCGACTCAGTTGACATTTGAAATGAATGAGGGCAAACCAGTGCTAATTTTCTTTATCACTTTTTTGTTGTCTGTTATGTCCAGCAGACTGATGGAACAGAGTGAGGCAATTCTGTGCTAATTTTCATGACAATTTTTGTCTTTAATTCGGACTGTTGACAGTAAAATAGCCAGGTTGTGCTAACTTTCATCACTAACTGCTGTTAAATTTAAGAAAAAAGAAAGAAAATGAGGCAATCAGTGCTAATTTTTGTCACAATTTGTCATTAACTTGTGATTCAGTTTACGACAATCGCTCATCAGTGTTAATTTTCATTACCACAACTTGTTAATTTTTGGCTCAATTGAGGATTTAACTTGATTGTCAGTCAGTGCTGATTTTCATTTACCACTTACTGTCAACTTTTGCTTTGTTTTGTTTTCTTTTTTTTTTGTTTTGTTTTGTCTTCTGTGTTCTTTTCTTCCCACTCTGTATTTTTCTTTCTTTCTTTCTTTCTTTCTTCCTTTTTTTTCATTCACTCTTTCTTTCTTTTTTCTTTTTTTTTATCCTAATTGAAATTTTCAGAATGCGTGTGGCTATTCTCTCTTAGATTTATTTATTGCAATGTTTTATTTGTCACTCGGTCTTATTTTGTCACTGTTTGAAACTGGTTTCATTAAGATTAAATTGTCAACATTCAGTGATGATGTTCTGTTTCTTTACCTTGACTTTTTCATTAAGTGTTTTATTCTTCATTCACATGCTGTGTTGAAAGTCTTTATATTCTCGATACTGTATGCTCCCAGGACAGTTTTGTTTATTACTTGTGTTACATTTTCCTGTAATATTTTACTGCCTACCAGTATCGTGCCAGTTTTTATTTGCTTGCATCCTTTGCTAATAATGTTTATATATTCTCTCTATCTGTTCACAGCTCCACCGAAAAGGAAGCCTGTCCCAATCCAGACAGTGAAAGAAGATCCCAACATGTCAGACAGAGACATTTTGGTGAGTTTCTGCTCGCCCAGTTATACTGTTCTCTTCGCTAGAAATGGGATCACCATCTGAAGGGGTTGAAAAAAAGATTAATTAATTTTTAGTCAATTCCCTGTTGCAAGCCTCTTCAGTTCTGTATATCTTCCTAATAACAAAATGGAAGCTTTTTTCATAATCCTGTTTTAAAGACTGTGTTGTTGACTCTTATGAAAAAAAAATATATATATATATTTTTTTCCATCTCAGAAGACTGCCAAGCCAAAGGCATATCTGAATCCAGTTGGACCAGTTTTGTAGTTTAGACAAATGATGGTATAATTTGATAAGTGGTATGTGTGCACATGATTTTCTGACTAGTAATACGGGTTCAGTCGTGATTGTTTCCTCATTAATGAGTCTGACACAAAGCATCATTGCATAAAGATCTGTGTTTCAACTTACAAAAAGCCCCCCAAAAAAGCTTACTATGTTTGGTATTATTTTAAAAAGGTGATAATAATTGAATAGTAAACATACGAGCATGTTTTAAACAAACTATATGTTCGAGAGAATGACGCATTAAAAAACCAAACACGTTTTCTTTGAGTAACGTTCAATATCCGAAATACCAACATCGAGATGTGCATACTTGCCGTACATCTTGAGTAGTTGGGCAGTATCATTTTGACTTACATTTAGAAAATCTCTCACGGGATATATGGGTTTTTTAGTGTCCCAAAAGCTCATTGATTTAAAGTGAGCCAGTAAGTCAGTTGATAATTGTGCTGACTCTCCTTTCCTCTTGATCAGCTATAAATTTTACTAACAGATTGTGTCAGACTTACATCCGTTTTATTAAGTTTCCTCATTCAGTGTGAAATATTTGATCTCTCATATTTGATAAGTCTTTGAAAGTTTAGACCCCTCCCTTTCTATTCTCCTTTTTCTCCCTCAATTCCTCTCCCTCCCTTGCTCTTTTTCATTCTCTCCATCTATCATTTTTCCTTTTTCAACCTTTGTCTCTCTGACTTCCCTCTCTCTCTCTCTTTCTCTTTCTCTCTGTCTTTCACTATTACTATACTGTCGTCAGATACTGACACTATTGTAGCTGTTTGCAGAGGTCAAGAATAGTTAACTTGTGCATATGTGATATAACAGTGTGTATTTTTGTGTTGTCTTACAGGAAACAAACCTGCAGAAGATTGCCAAGAAGAACCCACTAAATGGTCCACGTCTCAGGATGAGCATCTCTGCTGGGGACCTGATAGGCAAAACTGTGAGCAAATTTTTACTTATTACTTCTTGCCATAGAATGTATAGTCACAAATAGAATTTCAATGTTTACAAAACAAATAAATAGTGCATGTATTTTAGTAGTAAAACTAGTAAAATGAAGAAACATGATTCCCCTAGCCATGGCATGTTACAGTTTAACCCTTGAAATGTCATCTGAAAGATAGATTCATTACATTTGGTTTTGAAATTCCCATTCTGCACATTATTATGGTGTGAAAATATGTTTTTGTTATAAGTTAGTTTAAGGCACAAGTTCAGTACGTAAATATGATTTGATGCAGATCACAGAAACCGGGCCAATCCAGCAAATAATTTTACTTACTCTGTAAGGGTTAAGAAGTCTGAGATACCTGTCCTCATTAATAATATGACATTACAAAACATCACATGTTCTCCATACTCTTTCTGTACCGCCTATTTTGATAAAAATTTCAAACAAATATTTCATATGGCTTGATCCCTTGTCTTTTTCCATTCCCTGTGGTCAGCACGATGAGCTGGTGCTACTTTTGATACAACTGCGGAGGAATCAAGCTGCCCTGGAAAAAACCCGCGACTTCTATCGAGGACAACTAGATCAGAAAAGACCTGCAGAGCTGGAGTATAAGAGACAGTAAGTGCTGCTTATTATAATGTTTATCTAATGCTAACACACACATGCCATTAGCCAGTCTTTTTGCTGGTTTGATAAAAGAAAAAAAAGAAAGAAAGAAAACAAATAAACAAACAAATATTATATAGAGACAAAACCATTATCACAACCAAAGAGGGCAGCTGGACGAAACCAAGTTGCAATGTAAAAGACAGAGTATGCCGCTTATCATGCTAGCACATTGCTCAACTCAAAAACAAACATTTAGAGGCCATTTACCCAAAGTTTTTGCTTTGATTTTAAAGAGAAAAGAAAAAGAATTAAACAAACAAACAAATAAATAAAGCCAAAAACAAACAGGACAGTTGATCATAATCATAAAGGCTTTGTCTGAGTATCTGTGTCACTCATTCCTGTCCTGATGTAATGGCTGCAGTCTGCCTTTGATATACATGGGGGAGACATACTATTATATCATAATATGTACATTTTAAAACTCTCCCCAGTTTGTTTGCTTGTTTCTGTCATTCTCATATGATCTTTTTTTCACATTCTCTGTGCCTGTCTATCCTCTGTTGTATTTCTTCCTCTGGCCCTGTTCTTCACCCTATTCTTCTTCTCCTGCCGCCGCCGCCGCCAACTTCTCGCTCACTGTCTGTCTGTTTGTCCTGTGCGGCCAGGATGCATCAGTTTGGAGAGGTGCGAGACCGAAGTTTACTAGGACATCACGAACATTTCAAGGAGGCCAGAGCCCAGACAGAGGACATTGAAAACAAGGTCAGCAAACTGTCAGCTTTCTTTACATTTTTTTTTAAAACTGAGAATTTAGTTCTTTTCGGTTTTTTTTTGCATGTTGTAGGTGTCACCAAAAAGTACTCACCATTCCTAACAAACTTGTAAATTTGAAGGAGAGTTTGGTTGACATGTTGACATGATTCAGGACCTCAGCTGCAAATGCATTAACATTTCTACACTGAGCAAATTAATGGTATTGTTTATTTTTTGTTTGTTTGTTTGTTGTTGTTTTTTTTGTTCCTCATATCACTTCCTTCATAATCTCTGTTTCCCATTGCTTAGTCTGGAATTTGGGATGTCACAGATGACCTGACAACCAGCTACTCCCCATGCCCCTCTTTTATCAAACTCTTTCAGCTACAGGCTTGTCTATTTAAAGACAATATCCTTCCATCTCTCTCTCTCTCTCTCTCTCTCTGTCTCTCTCTCTCTGCCTCTCCTTCTCTCATCTTCTAAAAACTTTTTTAAAATACTGCATACTTAAGTTACAAATGCTAGACATGAAGAGCAGTGCAAAGTTTGTTTACTTCATTTCTGTCCATTGTTTATTTAGTTGTACCATTTAATTGGGATTGAGCCATGTCACAGATGTTGATCTATTGAGGCCATTAGTTGGGTTGTTTGCCCACATTGATATGTTGTCTCCAACTTAACTGTTGATGGTGTGTTGTTGCCTTGGACTCCCCAGCTGGAGGTGTACAAGCCTATCATCAATCTGCTGGACAACATGGTGACCATGGGCAGTCTGTACGGAGGGGACAATCTCATGCTGGCCACCCAGTACAGGAAGGTGAGCCGCCACCCACTTCTTGTCATTGTGTGCAAGGGGACAAACTGTGCAGGACAGGGCAGTGAGGAGTAGTCATTGATGTATAGCACAGGGATATGATTTTATCTTTCAGAAATATCTTGAACAGCAAGACATAAATTCTGCTCCCTTGTAACAGAATGTCATAGGTGCATATCTAGGCCAGATAAGGTTTTCTTCAGTTTTGAATCTGTAATAGAATGGTTATTTACTGGGTAACAAACTTTTTTTTTTTTTTTTTTGCTTTCCTGTAAATTTTTATTTTCTGCACGTGACAGTTAATCAGAAGAGGGTAGAACCTCCAACTGGCAATGCATGTCATATATGATCATAAGTGTGTAATGATCAGTGTGCTCAGAGATCAGTTGAATCTCCTGTTTGGCAAATTTTTAAACAATTTGTGACTGTCAGTGTTGTCTAGTGTCACGTACGTGTGTGTTGAGCATGTTGATGCATATTACATATGTTGATGAGTAAGATCAAGTTGAACAAAGTTACAGCTTAAGATTTGGAAATTTGTCATAGAATGGAAAGCCTATGAACAGCCAATGATAGAAATGAAACAGTTGATGTCAGCTTCCTCTCCTTATCCCTACATCCTAGTTTTTTGTTTTGTTAGCATTTGCTGCGACCAGACCAGTACCAGCCACCCAAGAAAATGCTGGAATTTTCCCGCAAACACCAGGAGGACAGACTGATACAGGAAACGGAGGATGAGATCAAACAGTTATCAGCTGATGAAGTAGATCTGGAGGTAAGCACTGATTTCTTTCACCTGTCTAGCCTATCAGTCACAGTGTTAGCAAATGTGTACATGGGCATGGACAGTGACTCATTATTTACTGGGTTCTTTCATGCTTGTGCGCAGTCACAATGTGACCATGTGACAGATTGATTTCTAACTACTGAGAAGATTATCTCTGCAGATCAGGAACTTGAAGACAAATGAATGTATTAGCGAGTCACTTTTCATATGTCATTTGCACCAACCGTTAGCAACTGCAGGCCAAAGCTAAAGCCAGTTTTCATGATAATGTATTTGTTTCTTAATGAAAAAGATATGGTTAAAAACTGTTAAAAGATTTGGTGACCGAATATGTAAACAAATCTTGGTTTTTTTTTTGGTGGGGAAGGAAGAGATTTTGTTAGCTAAGTGGGCCATGGGAAGTATATGCAAAGTTTAATATTTCTAAATATTCAGAGAGATTGCCTTGTATTTAATAACATCCATCTGTCAGATGTAAATGTCCTTATACTATCTCCATGTGGCCTTGCCTATTGTTTTCCCAGGAGAAAATTGACCGTCTCAATCAGCTGGACCGGCTACTTCAGGAACAAAGTTTTAAAGTCTCCAGTTTTAGAGAAGACAAGGTGAGAATTGAATGTCTTATGCCCTGGCTAAATCTGCACAATGTAGTTGCGACTTTTGTTCGGAGTGCCTAGTGATATACACTTTCACATTTACCTGGATTGTGGTGCTGTTATGCTGTTTAGTTCAAGACAGTCAACTCTCAGGCTGTTAAGAACAGTATCAAGTAGACACATACCGAGTGGTCCATGGTTGTCTGTTTGCTGCTTAGTATCAAAAGTCAGGGAGCTAATTCTTGATTGCCTGTGAGATTGTGGTATATAGTAGTACTGAAATAAACTCAACAGTCTGCAGTGTTATCTCATCACTTGCTACAGTGTGGACTACATGTAGCACTGTATATATTTTATTGTTGGTCTGTGTGTGTTCTCTGTGGACTTCAAGCATGTATTTAAGAATGAAATTGCAACATTATCGATTTGGGAATACATGACGCACTTATATGGGAAATGGGCAAGACTGTACTTGCAAAATTTCTATTCTTCTCATGAAGATGAGTAAGAATTTGACCAATAGTACTACAGGGATAGCAAAAGTGATAAGTCCATTAATATTATTTGTTCATAAAATAACAAGTCGTGCTGACACTCTAAAGTAGAATACTAAAAATATTTGAAAGGTAGCACACATTTTGATCTTTGCAACAACTTTGTTTGCCTATATGCCATTGGTTTGCGTGTTATTGCTAATTTTGTGACATGTGATCATTCCTAGTATCTGTTCAGGAAGTCTCGTACAGAGGATGAGGGAAATAAAACTTGAAATAGTTTAGACATGCAAGTAAATATGTAATGTTGTAAAGGAGACATTGGTGGTCTGTGTCTGTCCCATTTGAGTATTTGTGTAGCATTGTAACAAGATGGGAAATTAAGGTGGTATGGGTATGTGTAAGGAGTTCCAGGCTGGTGAAAACATTTCTGTTAGGAACAGCAGGTGGTAAAAGAAGACTAAGCAGAGTGTTTATAGACTTGCAAGAACAAAGAGTGTAAGGGTCTCGGTTTCACAAGGTCACAGAAGGTAGCCAGAGACTACGAGCAATGGTAAAATCAAATTGTGGATATGAGAATGTCTTTGTGATTATACATACAACCATGAGATAGAAAGAAAGGAAGAAATAGCTGTGATATTGTTGATCGTAGATCTGTTTCTCCTACATTACGTTACTGTGGTTGTAAGTCTTATTACCGCCTGAGAGTGATTACCTCAGTCTGCCACTTTAAGAGCTACTGTTGTGTATGAGTTGTTGTTAATGTTACATTGTTGTTTCTCTCTCTCTCTCTCTCTCTCTCTCTCTACCTGTGGATGTCCAGGAGCTGATGGAGAGAGCCCTGATTGGAGTGCTGAGACAGCAGGAAGAGTACGCCGTGGACCCACGTGACATGAGGCGTCTGACACAGCAACAGCGCACACTGGAGAAAGAAATCTCACGAGTTACACAGCAATTGGCTGAGGCTTCCAAGGTGAGCATATGAAAGGGAGAGAGAGGTCAACATGACATTTGGTGATATCCGGTATGAAAATAATGGATATGTCAACATGAAATATAGTGAGATCCAGTGCAAAAAGATGATCACTATGTCAACATGAAAGCAGAGTGATCCAATATGAAATATGGAATATGTCAACAGGTAACAATATTCAGTGACATCTAACATAAAAATGAGGGATACATTAACATGACATTAAGTGTAATCTAATATGAAATTGTGGAATATGTCAGTATGATCGTGAGTTATTTGACAAGGAATTAAGAGTCAAGATCACTGAAGGAAGAGGCTTTGTTCTCTGTTTATATAGTAGTGATATAGCAATATAGTTCTCTCACAGTCTGTTTGACTCATGCCAATTTCATTAACCATGTATTCCCCACATTCAGGAGCTGGAGGAGACAACGGCGGAAAACAACAAACTGGAACATGAGGTGGCGCTGTTACGCACCAAAGTCCACGGGGAACTCACTCGCAGTCGCAGTGCTCCCTCCCTGGTCAGTTTGAAACTCACCCCATAATAAACATCTCAGGTTACCTGGAAAAAATTGTAGACAGTGGATAAAAAAGATCAGATTAGATCGGTGGCATGAAATTTGGTGGGATTAAGTGAGATGAGGTGAAATAAGATAGAAAGGTAACATGAAATTAGCTGAAATATTAATCATAAATGAGAGCATACAATGTACAAGCTCTTAGCATTTAGACAAGATAAGAAGAAATAAGAGATAAAATGATAGCATCTATATTATAAAATTGCAACAAAACCCACACTCGGCTTATGGACTTGAAAACTGCAGAATGGATCCATGTAAAATTTGGCACACAGCATTGTTGCATATGGATCAGTGGCTCTATGTACATAAACCTGAAAAAAAAATTATTATCTTTCACGTTATTCTACAAATGCAGTAATAATCAAAGAATAAACTCATGAGGCTGCTTGATCTGAATTGAATGTTCAATAGTACAATGTATTCAGATATGTTATCTTTGAATAACATTCAGTTTAATCAACCAAAATATCAGCATTGAGGTGCGCATGGTTGCCATACACTTTAAGTCGAAGAGCTGTTTATTTTTAGAAAATCTCCCAAGGAGGCCATGGGTTCTCTTCTAGTAATTACTACATATATGAACCACAAAACTTCATATTGTTCAGCATGAAATTACCATAGATACAGCAAGTCCTAACTACAGGCTGCTCATTCCCCTCATAAGAATGCATGTCAAAACTTTCTGCAAATATGAAACCAAACAGGTAGAGATAATAGGACAAAATTCATGTTATTTTACCTTAGAAGCTTAATGGCTTCTCTAGCTCTCTCAGTTACCCCTGTGCAGTACAGAGCCTTCTTGTGCTTGTTAATACTGTGATGAGTGTGGAAAGAAAAAATACTTATATCAGAAGCATGGATAAAATATTGAGCAGAGCAAATGTTATTTTTACTTTCAAGAATGTTTCAAGAATGTCCACAAAAAAGGTAAGTCATCTTTCAGTAAAGTGCCATTTTTTAAAAAAATCTGTTTTGTATTGTACAGTCATCAGAAAACGTGCGAACTAAGATGAAGATGGAGAAAGATCTGGCCAAAGTGGAGGACATGATGCAAGGGCTGAATAAAGAAGGTGCCAGGTTGTCCGAGGCAATGAGTACCATAAGAAGGTCGTCCTCGAGCTCCCAACTGGCAGCTGCGCTAGGTAAGACTGAACTTTTTGATTCACAGTCAACCACCACACAAGCTCTGTGTAGATCAACACTGTGACCTGGGAAAGCTTAATGGCCTTAAGTACCACGGCCAGTGATTTGAGAAACTTGCAACTTGGGAATTTTGAAAGCTAAATTATCGTATGTGCCCAAGTGCTGAAAAGTGAACTAAGACAACGTCAGTATTCAGGATCAAATGAATTTTCATAGAAAAGTCTTTTGGGAGGGGGGGGCTGGTCCCGAGAGTGTTTTTTTGGAATGCTTGAACTGGGGATTTTTTATGCTTCAAATTCAGATTCAGCATGTCCAAATAGAGAAAAGGTGTGGAAAAAATTATTGTTTTGCATCCTCGTTGCCATATTGGATTAGCTGTTTTCAAAAGCCAAATATATGCTATGGAGGATGAATATTCGAAAATTTAAGGCAGTTGGTTGAGAAATAAGAAAGGGAAAAGAGTGAAGAAATCATTCATATTGAAAAAATCACAAATGAATTTTCAGTCTCTCTGTACAGCCATTTAGTGGTGCAGTTTTGGGGCATAAGGTATATATTTCTGGCCCCATCTGCTGTTTTTCCAGTATGAGAAGAGTTCAAGGTGTGTGAAAAGAGCAAAAAACCCATTTTTGATATTTTAGTCTCAAAACCTTATTTTCAGGTCCGCACCCCCACCCCACCCCCCTTAACTTCGTGCAATCCCAAGGATTCTCAAAACAATAGAAGTCTGGGAACTTAAGGCAGTTAGACCTTTAGAGACTGACTAGACTTTTTTCTGCCCTATTTTATAGCTATACCTATGAAGTTTACAAACACATCGGTTTGTACATTCTCTCATTCCTCTCTCGTTATTGGTTCTACACTAGGACAGATCCACTTTAGTTACCCAATGATTTTTCCTCTGATGCTTTTCATGACATTTTAGCCTATATGCTTCTGAGTGTGAACATCTGTTACGTGTAAACTTATCTCATCAACTATGAAGGGCTATGTCCAGGACAAATAAAGTATCATTTCTCATCTTATCTCATCTCACCTGAACTTGTTATTTCTTGTCTTGTTTCAGACAAAGAAGAGGGCAAGAAAAAAGGAGGGACTTATCTCCAAACGGACCTGGACACAGGCGAGCAGATGGACTTGGCAGGCCTTAGGGACAGGTCTGGGTATGATGGCGACACCTCTCACCCTGTCATCAACCACCAACGACAGGTAAGGCAGGACACCCACCATCGCAAGGTGGTCATCTTTGTTACTGTCATCCCTAGAGGGGGACAGAGACTTGGACATGTCTTGGAGATATTAACTGTTACACAACTAGACTGAAATTAGTCTGATATCAGAAGGGTTTTGCTATTAGGGCTTGTATTTTGCAGCATGTCAGTACAGTAATAGTTACATTGTACCAAACACAGTTGTAATGACATTCACAAATTAAGAAAATGTACATAAAAGGTATGTTTGCACAGTGTGCAAATTCTGTGTTCTAAACTTCCTCGAGTCAGATCAGATTTCAGAATTTGACGGTTCTACTTTACAAAATGTTTTGAAAATGAAAACTTTTGGTTTCCATTGTTGTAATTTTGTTTTCTATTCAAAATTGGCACCAGTACAAGTGCTTCAGTGGATCTTAAGATCTATAACTGTGATCATCAAAGAATGTAAAAGGCAGTCCAGAGGTATCGCAGGTACATGCTTTGGAAGAGAGAGGGGGGAGGGGGGTTGTTTTGTTTCTGAAATTGGGGCTTCGTTGAGAAAATTGAATGTACTGACGATGATATGACAAGAGTTAATTTTAAATGTGAATTTCCCAACACAGAGAAGTTCCAGCTGAATAATTTTTTTCCAGTGAAGTGGAAGGACACTGATTTCCTTTCCACTGCCCACCAATAAATCCATGCATGAACACTTTGATGTCAGACTTATTTTGCCTTGTCACTGATAATACACCTTCAGCAGAGCAATTTAACTTTTGTTGACATTCCTTGAGGGATATTGACATGTTATGAAGAAAGAGAGACAGGGTGAAAAATAAAGCAGTATCAAACTTTTACAAGATCCATCGTGGCGGACACTATTTAAAGCCATACAACTCTTTTATGTTTGTCCATATAATGGCAGGGCTTCTGAGATCTTTTCAGGAACAAAACTATATTTTATTTCTGAGTTTTCCAGAACTTTTATTTTGGTCTGTTTATCCTTATCCCTTTCACTATTGAATCCACTGAGGCTTTTTGAACAATTATTCTGTTGTCCCTCCTGCATTCAAATTGATATATAGCATTCCAACTCTTAAACTGGCTTACGTTACTGAGTATTTTGTTTTTATGCTGTGCCAAAGTCAAGTAGGTGGTCTAGGTATTTGAAACGACATTTAAATCTTCTAATGGGTATCGCCCTGTCAGCCATAAGAGTTGAGTAGCCTTAATGGCATTAAAAGCATACATGAAGACATACGGACAATTCAAGGATTATAATGTTAAGGAATAGATGATTTAACTCCATGAGTCATTGTAACGCACACTTTTTTGACATTCTGCACTCACACCATTTACTCGTTGGTGTAAACTTCAAAGTGGATGCAAAGTCTTCCCAAATACTGTTTGGACAAAAACTATCACCCTCACTTTGCCTTGTGGATCCAAAAAGGGTTATAGAGGCGTCATTTTATGTGACATTAACTAAAGTTGGAATCTTTTTGTCATTTGTCCTGAAAAATTTGCAAAACAGTTCTCTTGTCATTGTCTGAATAACATGCCAGTAGAACCCATTTCACATCAATTTATTTTAATTTTCCACTCTCCATTCTTATACCATAATCCTTATCACTCAAACATTTTGATTTCTTTCTGTTTAATTCATGGAATTACAATAATACATTTTCTCCTCACATTATTCCATAATGTTCACAAATTTTTAAAAATGGATACATTGTGCTCTTTCTGTAATAAATCATTTTACTGTTGTTGTTGTTTTTTTTCTCTCTTATCCAAATGTGTGCTGCGTTTCCTCATAATGTCACCTCCTGAATTTTGTGTATGTCTGTGTGATTTGAGGGCCTTATACATTATTTCTATCATTTTTTTTTTTTTTTTCAATCATTTTTCTTTAACTTTCATGTTAGTATGCATTGTTTTTGAAATTTTGACATTCTGTCAAGGATTTTCTTATAGAAAACATTTATTTAGGCTACTGGTGGCCTGTTATAAATTGTCTAAAATCTTTAAGAACATAGAGGAAGAATTTTAAACTTTAAAAAAGTATAGAGGATGTGCTTTTGTAGATTATTTGTACTGGTAACCCCAAAGACATTTTGAAATTCCATGACTGTGATGAAAGGACAGTATATGGTTACAGATTAGTGTCACAATATGGTTACTTCATGAGATGATCCTCACCAAAAAGATCTGTAGAAACCATGTGGGAACATAAAACAGACCGGCTTACTAGTGTAGAGGACACAATATTCTCTTGTTACTCATAGCCGGGCTTTTGTCCACGGTGGTAGTTGGCACCCTTTTTCTTCAGGACTTTTTGTTTTGCACACATTTCTTTCTTTTTTTTTTTTCGTTGTTGTTGTATTGGTTGATGCCATTGTCTCACCCACCCGTTTCAGAACGCCAACACCTCCGAGGACTGGGACGTGGAAGGGGCAGATGAAAACACTAAAAGATTTTTTGGTTTGTCTCCCTTTTTCACCTTTTTTGTTGCATGTTAAATCATTTCTTCATCCATTTTTTTTCTGTTCTAGTTTGTCTTTTTTTTTTTCTTTTTCTTTTTTTTTATAATGTTTGTTTTGTTCTTGCTTTCTTAGCTATTGATATTCCTATAATGCGTCAGTTTGTTTCAACTTTCAGATGCTAACTCCCTTTTTGTTCTGTGAGTGATAATGAGTGGATCAACATACCTCTTGAATTGTACACAATAACCATCCTTTCTTTAGATAGGCCAATTTATTCATAAAATGCCTGTAATTCAACCTAGATCACCAATATCACTATTTCTCTGTTATACACTTAAAAGGAAAAAAAAAAAGCCATTATTATGCAATTCACATAAAGGGTGTAGCTAGTCTAAAGCAAAGTTGAGCAGAATAAGTAATTTTTGATTATTCGATAACAAACTGAAATCTGTTTGTTTGCTTGTGTGTGTGTTTTTCCTTTCTGTGTAGTTAATGCTTTATTAAATAATAAATTACAACAGAGGCACAAATTTAGGTCGTTATAGTATGAAGAGATTCCTGTGTCACATTAAACGTGTGGTCAGAGCGTATCAAGTTGTCATTTAAATAAAAATGTAAGCCGGCATATCAGACACTCAAAGCTGGCCATACAAAAGTGACTTTTCTATCATTCTCTTGAATTTAGAGCAGAGGTTCTTATTCTTGTTGGAGGCACTAAACTCTGTAAGTTTCATACGGGCTTTCATGGAGTCCTTCACAATTAGGGAAAATAAAACTGCTTTTTTTTAAAAAAAATTCAAAACATAGTTATAATCTATTTTTTTTTTTAGTCTTGACCTCTGCCAAATCCCTGAATCTGGCTCACAGAGCCTCTAGTGTTCAATGAAATCAGGTTAAGAAGCACTGACTCAGAAGGAGACTGTACAGATCTAAGTTTAAATAACACACTACGGTTACTTTGAGAGAATCTAACACAGAATGAGTTGTGTAGTATAGCCTGTGTGTAGCACCATAATCTAGTCAGCGTGTGTCTTATGTCAAAACTCAGTGTGTAGAAAGTCACTCCTGTACTGACTTTAGATTCTAGACCTTGAGCTCACTAGAGGGAGGGCAGTTCATATTTACAGGTAGTTATGATGAATATTTTTTATTCACCCTAGTTTGAGATTCATGACTGATCAGAATGTCGTTCACTTTGGTGTTGTGTGTGGAGAAGTTGTGCCAAAGATCAAGCCAAGCTTATAAAGTGTTACACTACACGTCGTTTCAAACTTTTCTCTGCCTGAACTCTAATTCTGTTTAGCATTGAATTTTTCATCAGTTGATCAAATCCATGTAACTTCTCTGAAATCTGAAATGTTGTTAATACTTCCACACATCAGAAAGTCCATTTCCATGGATAACTTAGGTTTAACTCATAACAAAAACTTCTGCTAATGCTGCTGTTCATTTTCCAGAATTTCACCTATTTGAATGTGTAAACACTTAACGTGACTCAGAAATATCCTAACATCTATTACATCTACTCAGATTCGGTCAGGTTTTTCAACTAATGCAAGGAAAAGGTTAAAGAGAGGAAATGTCCATGATATTGGCCTGTTACATGAGCCAGTTATGTGTCAATCTCAGGGAAAGCCAAGAAGATAAATAGAGAGGTTCTCGAAGATTAAGATCTGAAGGAGAAAATCATTCTAGAATCTATAAAAAGAAGAAAGATCTCGCTCTATGGCCATATAAGAAGGCATGAAAAAATCCAGAAAGAAATTGTAGAAGGAAAAGTGGAAAAAAAGGAAGAGGCAGAAGATGAAAAAAGCAGGTTCAAGAATATTGAAGAGATGACCGGGAGAACAATGAATGAGTGCTGCAAGATTGCACTAGACCGAGAAAGATGGCATGTCATGACCTTCAACCTCTTTGTAGAGACGGAACCTTGAATAAATGAATGAATATGAGCCAGTTAGACAAAGGGCAATCTGCAGCCCTTCTCACTTTACTAACAGTAACTTTTTACTGCTTTTCTCCCCTCCTCATCTTTCCCTTGCCCTCTTTGTGACTGTCTGATACTTACTAACTACAAATAAAATTCCTTTGTTTAAGCTAACTATTAAGCCTGTTTAGTTTATGGTATTTGATTTCCATTCCAGTGTAGCGTCTTAAATTTAATCTTAACTTTGACATCAAAACCTTCTAGAATTTTAGTGGTCTTTGTTTCAATGGTCAACAAATTTTAATAAGAAGATCTTATTTTTGTGTACAATTTCCCACATTAATTTTATCACACTGGCACAGTTTTGGTGGGCTGAGGGTGTAATGTATATCTGACTGGACATGACCTTTCAGATTAACTGGGTTGTGAATCAAATAGTCATTATTTATTCATTCCAGATTACCGTATTCAATTTCTCTTTATGTCACTGTATATTTTGTTCTCCCTTCCTTATTCTGTTTCAGTTTGTGCTTGAAATAGTCATTTCCAAGATCATTGATCCTTACCTGTTTCTTATCTTTTTATTACAGTGCTGTCCCATTTATGTCATTAAAATTTCTCCTATCTGAATTTATTACTGATTGACCCTTTGTGTGCCTGAAATGGTGGATTCTGTGAGCTTTGATTCCTCTGCTCTTGTTGTCTTATGTGATTAATTTGTTTGCTTGATGTGCTCAGTAATCGTTAACCCTTATTGTGTCTCCCCACTTAGCTGTTTCACCTTATGTGCTTTAAATCCTCTATGACTGTCAGCCATTTTTTCTGCTGTCTCTTTCACTTTGCATGCTTGAAATGCTCCATGACCTTTGACCTTTATTCTATTGCTTTAATTAATTTGTTCTGTATGCTTGAAATGCTCTTGACTGTTGATCCTTCTTATACATCTCTTCCACTTTACCTTGTATACAGTGTGGTCCACTTAAAGTCAATTCACTTAACCCTTTGACTTCTGAGAGCTTACAAATCAGCTTGGCTTGGCACAGAAAACTATCAAGAGCCGACACATTGTCTCAGTTTGTTTTCCAGCTTTTCTCAATTCATGTTTCAGCACTTATGTATTTAAATCTGTTCTTCATCCACTTCCCTTTCCAATGGCATATAACATGGTCAGTCTTGTGTGAAAGGGAGCCAGATATTGAAAATTAAAAAGTTTCTATCATTGCCCCAAATCTGGCCCCTTGAAACAGCCTGGTCAAAACATTTAAAAGAACCCAGTCATCAAAGAGTTAAAGTAAACACTTGAAGTTGATTCCTTGTGGCAGTCCTGTTAATTTTTTCTGTAGATCTTTGTATTGGTGAATGTCAACTATATTCCAAGTAAACAAGTTTCTTTGATCTTTTAATTCAATGCTATCTACAGTTGTTCCTCGCTATATTACGGTTTACCTTTCCCAGCTTCACTGTATTGCAGGTTTTGTAATATGTATATGCATTTCTGTATTTCAGATTTCTCACTGTATTGCGAGGTGCGCCGTTATAAATAAGATATTTAAATTTCCATTATAAGAGTGTTGGGAAGGGTAATACAGTAGAGGAAGGGTTGATAATAGTAAGGGGGAGGTTTGTAAAGGTTTATAATGTATGTAAATAGCAAAATAAATATAGTATCCCTACTTCACAGATTTTTGTTTATCAGGGGCAGTCCTGGAGGGAGTACTGCATTTCACTTTCTATACTGGAATGCATGATCATTGATCTTTTTCTCCAGTATATTCTGATTTCATTGTGCGCAGCTTTCAAACAGTTTTGAGATCATAGATCTTTCTGTCCGTTACTTCTTAAGTCACTTTGTGTCCAGGAACAGATCTGTGACCTCCGACCTGTTTATCCATTGCCATTTGCTCTCGGCTTGTGTGCTTGAGAAGGCCATGCCAGTGACCTCTGAACTGTGGACCTTGAACCCTCAAATTCACTGCTTTCCATGTGACCTTTTCGTGTGCATGACATACTCTCTAACTTTTGATTCTTTATCACTAGGCTATGATTTTCAGTGTGTATGCTTGAAATGTTCTGTGACCTTTGACCCTGTATCCCACTGCTGTTTATTTCACTTCTGTGGCTGGAAATGTATAAATCCTTGCATTTCATTTCCACCGCCATATATTTCACTGACTTTTACTAGACATATTTTGCTGACTTTTACTAAATACCTGAAGAGGTCATTTTTTTTTTTCGAAAACCTTATAGACCTCTTCCTCATCACTATCAACTTACTGATTTACACTGAATGTAAAGGTAACTTCACACACTTGAAAAGGCCATTTTTTTCTGACCTCTGACCTTTTGACACACTGTCATCATCATATATGTCACTGATTTATAGCGAATGTAACCTCACAAAGCAGAAAAGGTAATTTTTTTCCCAACCTCTGCCCTTATGACCGTCTTTCTCAGTACTATCACTTTTACTGATTTATACTCAATGCAACCTGCTTGAAAAGGCCATATAGTATCTGTGCCCTCTGACCTTATGACCCTGTGACCTCTGTGCAGGCCTCCTCCCCAAAGACAAGCCTAAGGGCCTGACAGTGAGAGATGTGAAGAGACAGGCGGAGCAGAGGAAGGAGAGGGATAAGATGATGATGAGGAGAGACGAGGATGACAACAATAATGGAGAGGGTAAGTAACATAGCCAGCTTTACTGCCAGCATTTTTGAGAAAACAGTATACATGTATACAGTTACAAAAACCAGCATAATACTGCAGCTTTAATAATGACGGTAGATTAGGCCACATCATGAATTTATGGTAATCACAGTAGATACTACAATAGGTCGTGTTCATGAGACATTGGTATTTTCATCTCCGAATCAGAACACTTTCTTATTGTATTTTTGTATGATCAAGATCAGTTAATAGTTTTTAGAGCATGACCCAGTTTTTCCACCCAGAAATAAACAAAACCTTCGCATGTCTTGCCTGCGAGAGGGCTGTCAGTCATGTCTGCAGACTTATGAATGCGTTTGAATTGTATTACAGGATTATGTGTGTGAGCATGTCTTGAGTCTTTCTGTATACCATGTTATAAATATGTACGTATGTTATTGCCCCTGTTTGTTTTCAGGCATATTTCGTGTGTGGCTGCTTAATATTTTGGTTATGTAAAGTGCTTCGAGCCCTACTGGGGTGAGGTGCTAATAAATGCCCTATATTATTATTATTATTATTATTATTATTATTATTATTATTATATATAGTCACACTTTGCCCACTGAGTATGTTTTGAACTATTTCACAATTGAGAAGAACTGAACTCTCTTTAAGCAAATTTCAGCACGATATGTTAACAAAAGAGGTTCCTATTCCTTTGTGAAATCGTTCAGTCTAGCAAAATCATGATATCCCTCTTGGGCTAATGTACAAAACAGTAAAACTCTTGAAGATACATTCATTTGTGCTCTATCTACTCATAAAAGTTGTATTTATGAACATCTGCAAATCAACTATAGGATCAGGAGTAGGAGGATATAGCCGACCTAAGTACTTGCCAGTGAAGAACATAGATTGATTCAGTTATCTGCCTAGACGAAAAAAAGCCAAAGTTAATATGATAGCAATGGTAACAATAGCAGAGGGGGGCAGTGGTGAGGTTGAAGTGTCTACATGTTTACATTTGATTGATGACAGTAGTGGAGTGATTCTAGATGGATGAGATATGGGAGAATATGGTAGGGAAAGGGAGATGGGAGTCTGACTTGATTTCTACAGACACAATTTTTGGATAGCCAATAACCTTTGTTTTCTCATTTGTGAAACATAGTTACAAAACATATGACTTGTATATTGGTGTGTTTTGATGATTAATTGTTTGTTTGTTTTTTTGTTTTTTGTTTCTTCAGAAGTCAAACTGAGAGTCAGCAATGTGGATAATGATGTAAGTTTCTTGGTGGTTTTCTTTAATGGTGCTTGTGTGTAATGTGAATTTGAATTTTAATTCAGCATGATAATCAAAATTCATTTCAATATGACTTTTGCTGGAAATCAGCACCGTTGTACCTTGAAAAGTAATCAGTTGCTTCAGATATAAATTAGATATTTTCACAGGGGTAAATTCATGTTATTTTTTCTGAAGGCTGCAGGGCAATATTTGACTATGTTACATATTGAAGAAATTTTCGAAGAAAATGCAGCCTTGACTATGGTAGGACCTCTGTAGTGTTTCCTTTGCTCTCTCAACTGTATTGAAAACATTTTTTGTATACATAACTGGTAAGTCAGAGTATCTATAAGGCTCCTGGGATACTGGGTTTTTATCAGACTAAGCTGAAGTTAAGAAATGTATGGCTCTAAAAATTCTTTGCAAGTTATCTGATTTGATAATCAATTGAAATCTGCACTCATTTTTTAGTATTATTTTTTTAAATTTTGACAGCAAATGATTTAAAATTCTGTGATGCGTGTCTGCATTTTGTATCTCCTTCCCAGGAAAGCTCAATCATTCATGCGCGGATACCAGCTGACATGAGTGGACAAAATACAGCACCAAATCAGTGGGAATCGGGGAATCACTTGTACGAAAATCTGCCCCGCATCAACAAGCAAGCCGTCATTGTTCCAGAAAGCCAGTCAGCTCCAGGATCGCGGAGATCTTCCCTTATTCTGATGGCTCCAAAACCATTCACTCCATATCAGGATAAGTCAGCACGACCTTTCCGCAGCGAATTGGCTCTTAATACAGAGGGAGAGCCCCAGTTTGGTGCAGGGTATTCAGGGAATGGTGACGGGCAGATGCCTGGTGGTAACAATAGTTTGGATGCCAGATTGTACAGAAGTGCTGAAATACTTAATGACATGCCTGCAAGTGGACAGATAAATAACAACAACAAAGGAGAAGGGATGTATAACCTACCAGGAAGCAGTGGGTATAATAGTTACCCATTTGAAAACACCTACCCAAAAAATAACTTTGACAGCCAGCCTCAGTTTCTGCCTGGCCAGTTCCATGCCAGGCCTGCCAGTTTGGATGTGGGGAATGGGGTCAGTGATGTCATGGTGACCTCTCAACCCAGGGGACAGAATCTGCAATCTATGCCAGGAGATTATCCTTGGCAAAATGAAGGTAACTTTTATTTTAAAGTTCATAAGTATCATATCTTCAAATAATTCAGAAGAATCATGCCATTTAGTGTTAACTTTTAATCACTCAATGTCTTTATCGCCACTGTGGCGACGACGGGTCCCACTACGTCTCAATGACGATATTGCCAGAGTGGCGATGGCAACTTCTGATTTTTTTTCTGACTTAATGGACGCAACCGTATAGATAATGTTTACACCTTTAGATTTCTTAGTCATTTCCCTTTAATTTGAGACTGGTTGTAGCTCTTTATCATTACAGGGGTTTCTGTGGTGATATTTTTTCCTGGTCACTCACAAGCGTGACAATGGCTGCGCCCAAATTTAGGTCCTTTTTGAAACTTCGTAATAAAGAAACTAATAAAGATGAAACAAAGCTGTTTTCTGCAGTACACAGGTAATTTTATAAACAATGAACACAGAAAATTTCATCAGTGTATCTTTTGTAGTTTAGTCACAGTGATTTTTTAGAAATACCATCAAAACGTTGGCGGTGAGGGAATATTAGCTGAAAAATGGTTGACATTGAGTGAGTTAAGAGAATACTCATCAAGCATAGTCTTTTTGAGCTGCTGCCATTTCATTTCACCATTACATAGGTTTTTTTTAAACACTCACACTGGTCACGGTTGGACTAATGGTTGGTAAATCATCATTATTGTGGTACTGTATCTCTGACCCCACTTCTCTGTATAACCAGTGCAAGAGAAAACGGCAAGTGCAGTAAGCTTTCCTACACCGATCCTTTTTAATTGGAATTTACGTTTTTCCATATCCTAGATTTAATCATCATGAGATAGAGTTCAGTTTTTGAGAAGTCATTTTATTAGTCTAATGGAATATTATTGATAAAAAAGTTTCAGAACAAATACAAGTATATATAATTAAATTTAATTTTGAAGAATATAAGAAGCATCCTAGAGCACTATTGTGGATGTTTGTACTATATAAATTCAATATTACTATTATTATTATTACTGTCTACTTATTATGAATATTTATTAGGCCTGTAAATAAAGACTCCAGGGAAAAAATCAGATCAGTCACATTTTTATGAAAAATGGGATATTGCTCCGACGTTACAAAGCTCACAGCTAAGATTTGTTAACCAGAGCACTAATTCGGGAAAACCAGGTAAGTTCCCCTAAAATTAGTTTTTAGAAGGGCATACAGTGAAAACTATAGGCTTCTAAACTTTAATTTCTGTTTTTCTTTTTCCTCCTTTGTAGAAAATGTGACTTGTTTTGTTTTTCCACTCAAGTTTTGAAATATTAATCCTGCTAGGTGCAAATCTTTGATGGTGACATAATTTTCTCTTTCACTGACCAACAGCAGGAGACCCCCCACCCTCAGCCTCCCACATCACACGTCCAGTCTTGACCAACGTGATTCAGCCATCCACAGCCTACACCGCTCGACCTTGGCTGGGCTCTGCAGCATCACAAGGTGATAACAACAACATGTTTAACCTCAAGAAGAACCTCAGGGGGCGCTACCCAACCATCTCCAGCAGTGAACCAATCAAATTGGAGAGCAACGCTCTGCTGAATCCCTTACACAGCACGGCAGGGGACTTAATTCTGAATCGATCAGTAAGTAAATGTGAAGCTGTTGTATAGTATGACTTGTGTGCGTTGATAGAGCATGGAGGAATGTGTAACATGAACTTTACTTTGTTGTTCTTTTAACTTCCCAGTAAATTGCCTGAGCTTCACAATCCCCCAGTTGGGGGAAACTTTTTGTCATTTCAGAAATAGTAGGAGCTCTTCAAAATTAGGCTGTTGTTATAATAGCTCAATATAGAACTCAGAATCTGTAAATATAAATATGTGAAATTTAGCTCCAGTGTGGTGGTATTTCTATAAATTATGTCTATTTCAAAATTGAATTTAAAAATGAAATTTGATCACTATCATAAGGTGAAATCCTTCAATTAATGCTTCAGTTTACCTGGAATGAATAAGGTGTTGTATGCAGACTTATGAAAAAGCAAGCCTAAAGTTGATCTTAATATTTTTAAGCTCTAAGGGCTGGACCAAGCTTATCTTTGCTGTCTATCAAATTGTGCAGATAACTTAACTTTGTCTCAGAAGTTGAGTAGAAAGGTTCCACAATTTTTATTCTAATGGCAGATCCAGAAAGATGAGAAAATAATTTTGGTAATAAGAAAAATGATATAAATCAAGTAATCCCAATTGCACTGCTAAAGCTTACTGACCTTTAGACTGTTGGAGGATAGATTCAGTTTGCTCAGATAACAAATATCTATTTTTTTTTTTTTTTAAGTCGTAATGTTTTAAAAGTTTTTGAAAAATAATAGAATTGAGATTTTTTATTAATTTCAGTAGTGATGGTATTTTTCCAAAGCACTGATTTAAAATTTCTTAGCATGTGAGATCCTCTCCCATTCAAATATGTGTTTTCATGTTTGTCATCATGGGTCATTCAAAAGTTGACATTGTGGCCTCGCATGTTTAATGCCAGTAGCTGGCTGACCACAAGTGGTCTCCCTGTGACTTCAGTGCTACTGTATGTCTGCTTGAGTTCAAATTGCTTGGTTTTTATTTTCACAATTGTCAGCCCTTGTTCCTGTCATAATCTTTTTTGCATCAAGTCAGCCGTGTTGTGGAAGTTTCCATGTGTACTTTGTATGATTGAACTAAAGGGAACAAAATTAATTTGTGGAGAATATTTTCTGTGATTGAAATACATGACTTTGTTTCTCATGAAGGCGTTGCTGTACCTACTTCACAGGGTAAGATGAAATGGGGGAATATACACCGGCATGTGTTGGGGATTACTTTACCCTGTCTCCCTATGTACTCCATTATGCCCCACGCATGTTTTAATACTGATGAAATAGAGACCAAGTAATGTATGTCATCATCTGCAGCACAGCAATATACTGTTAGTGTTACCATGACAGAAAAAGTATCACATTTCCAGCTTTCCTTAATGCAGACAGATTCTGTTATTTAAGAGCGAGGAATAGTGGCAAATTCAGAATCACTATTTTTAAGTACATAAACCCATTCACCCACATACCACAGTTTATCACTGTATCTAACCTCTGTAACAAAAAAAATATGCATGAAAATGTTCTGAACAGAGATTGTGGTTCTATGCATCAAATGTTCACTTGAACATTCCAAATATATATGTAAAGGTTACAGAATAGAGTTATGATAGAGCTATGTTCTGAAGAATCAGCAACCCAGATTGTTTTTACCATTCTACATATCAATAACATGTAGAAAGATTATTAAAATGGTTTTGAAAAGTAGATAATATCTCCCGTATGTTATTCCTCCCTTTCCATCAGACTGAAATGTCAGCCTAACAGCTTGCTGTGTTATACTGTGTATGAATTTGAGATGGGGTATAATGTGTAACTCAGTCATGTAAAACCATATCAGATAGAAATCCATCATAGCTGCATCATATTTTTTTGCCTATCCTCCTATACAGAGTCCAACTGATAAAATAAATGTCTTCACATTGTAGGAATATAAAATCGTGTATGTCAACAAAACATACTATGTATCTAGATAAAACTGATAGAAATTTGTTTTTGTTTTTGTTTTTTGTTTTTTTGCCTTTCTCTGTAAATTTTGTATACATTTTTTTTTTTCTTGCGGACTGTTTTTCAAAAGTTCACATTTTTGTGCCAAACTTCAGACGTCTGTATGTGAACTATTATGGAATAAAATCAGAGGGTATTTTTCTTTTCAAAATGATTACAGTTTACCTGAAAGTAATACAAATTGTACTCCTTATGTAAGGCATATTCATGTCTACATTGTTGTGAAAGAGATGTTCACATAGCCAGGGACACTTTTTAACTCTTAATGAGGGGAAACGATAAAGGCAGTCGATACAAGTAGAATTGACATCTGAAAGAACCGGTCATGTAGCAGTGAGCACAGGTTTAGTGCTCATTAAACTTCACAAAAACTATTGCATGCTGGATTGCATATGGGAAAACCAACAGCATCTTGTGTCACCTTATAAACATTTACTTTTGACTTGTCTTCCTGGTGCTTAGAAACAATTCTTGAATTTTTTCTTCCACTTCAAGTTTGAAAACAAAAAAAGAGAAGAGAAAAAAAGAATAATTTGTGAAAAAAAAACTGATTTAGAAAGGTATTAATAAGCTGAATGGTCTTATCTTGAAGTCGGAAGAATTTAAAGATATACAGTATGTCTTTGTGCTGAGGACAAATGAGTTGGAGGTCGCACCTGGCAATTAAAATGTACGGCCATTTTTTGACAATTTTTAACCATTTTCTGACCAAGATACCAAAATGTTTCTTTTTTCAGGTTAAAAAAGGTTAAATTTTTGTTTTGTGTAAACAAAAATAAAATTTGGTCTCAGGCAGCAAATGATTATAAACAGCAAAGAATGTTCGTGGATCATAATAACTTGGCATGACTTCCGCCTCGTTTACCTTGGGCGCAAGACATATGATTTTCAGATGTTACTATTTTTTTCTCTCATGAACTTCCCATCACCACTGAAATAAGAAGAGTGACAGGATTGATGGCCAATTTCAGAACCAGATTTTAGTTCTGGGAACCGCAAAAATATGCTCTAGATGCAAAAAAAAACACACACAAAATTCACGTTAAAACTTCATACAGTCAGTAATGTTTTATGCTCTATAAGAGGAGTAGAAGTTTGATAACTCTGAGTTTGCACCATATGACAACAGTTTTGTTTTGTTTGCATGTAAGGCCGGAGCCACAATGCATCTGTGTCTGTGTCTAATCTCGCACTGCAGCCACATAATGTTATAGGCCACACTCATTTCATTGTCACGGACTTCAGTGCATCTGGGTCTGACTACTTGGTCAGCTAGCGTGTCAGCTTCCATTTTTTTGTCATCCCTACTTGCGCTTTTTTTTTTTTTTTTTTCTTGCAAGCTTGCAACATGACTACATGCAGCTGCAGTGCGAGAGTTAGACACAGGTACAGATGCAATGAGGCTACAGCCTAAGCCTGGCTGTAGTCAGAGTGAAATATCATTCAACAAGGAAATGTAATCTTTGTTAGGGCCTTTTGTTTTTGTGTTTTTCATTCTAAATTTGCTAACTACTTAGAGCATTGAGTTCACATATTGATGTCTCACATTCAGGGACGGACTGCATATCAACCAATGAGGTATTTTGAGAAAAGTCACATGACTGAGGCTTTTCGCTCATGCGCTGATTTGTTTACATGCTCTGTGTATGGCAGTCAGGTCTTGGCGAATGCTAAGCTTTCAGACATGTCACACCCTATAAACAAAAGCCATATAATTTGTGAGCAAGGTTTCCTTGGTCATGTGACCAATCTCAAAATACCTCATTCTTTGATTTCACAGTCTTATTCATTTGTTTGTATGTTTGTCTATTTGTATGTTTGTTTGTTTGTATGTTTGTTTGTTTGTTTATGTTCTTGTTGTTATTATTAGTGTTATTTTTCCTAATGTGTGAAGTAATTTTCTCATTAGGCACTTGTGAGATATTTTAAAAGTTTTGTCTTTTGTTGCATGTCATCCATTGTCCAGAGAATTTAACTTATTTTTTTTTTTACATATGTTTTTTATTCATATCAGTCATGCTATAGCATGTGACAACTAAGGTTTCCATGACCATTCATATATTGGCACTGACTTGGTGCCTTTTTGCAATTCATGTAGATATCCCAGATAATCCATCATTCATAGCTTGACAATTCATAATTCACATGGTCTCTCACTCATCGACACTCTTTACTGTTCACCAGATGGTATGACAAAGTGACACATGCTAATGTTCTCTACCACATAAATCACACACCCACTAGTAGATGAGTTCTGTGCTTGCCCAAACATTTGTGAGAACCCAGTGAAAGCTTAACAACCAATTCATTTTGAATCAAGCCCTACCAACATAGTGCTGTTAGACACCTTGATTGTTCCACATTATTAGTTGTCACAAAATAAGGGGTTCTGTATTTCCGTGATATCCATTGTGGAACATATTGGGTTATGCACAAGTCATCCCAAACACACCATTTTTGTACCACTACTTGTAGAAATTATAATGATTAGCCTCTTCACTGCTCATTTGATGTCCAACGTACATCCAAATATGACCGGAATCAGATGCACTATGATGTTCCGTGCATGTCACGTAAGATATGGTTTTACGGTTCGTACACTGTAAATCAACAGTGCATCTGATACCAATCATAATATTATGATGTATTTTGTATGTCAACAGAGCAGTGAAGAGGTTTTAGTCTTGACAGAAATGAAGTTGTGTTATAGTCAGCTGGTGATTCTGTCATTTTATGAAATTTTCTGAGCACTGGGGGAGAAAATGTGCTTAGCTGTGAAGGGATCAGCAGCAAAAAGAGAAGTGGAGTAAATGTCCAAGGCATTTTAATTGAAAATAATTGAATATTTTGCAAGGTAGTTGACAGTTCGATAACATCTATCACTTGGCTAAAAATCGAGCCTTGTGGAGAGTCGAAGCAAGTCTATTGGAGATACACAGGGTGGGCCTAAAGTGGGTAACAGTTACTGCACCATTGGTTTATGTCAAAATTATCCAAGCTATTCCTCTGAACCACTTCAAAATCATTTTGAATATTGAGGAATTTGAAATTTGTTAAATGGAAATAAACAGTGGTAAACTAATGAGATTGTTAAAAAAAAAAAAAAAAAGAATATATAAATGTATTATGTTTTTTAATCTGAAAAAGGTTAGCCCATGTTAAATTTTATGTCACCTTGTATGTATTTTATGTCCAACATTATGCTTCATATCAAGTTGTGGCAATGTTTCTTGAGTCTACATCATTCTGTTACTTTTTGTGATGTTTTTGTCTTTATTCATGTAAAAATGAATTTATTGTACGTGTATACTGTGTCTTATCAACTGTGAATGCAATTTTGTTTTGAGAGCAAGTATAGTTCTTATCTTATCTTGTCTTGTTTTGTCTTAAGTTGTCTTATTTTATCTTGTCTTATCTTTTGTTGTCTTATCTATCTTGTCTTGTTTTGTCTTATCTTTCATTGTCCTGTCTCATCTTGTCTTATCTTTTCTTGTATCAAGTTGTCTTATTTTGTCATATCTTTTATTGTCTTATCATGTCTTGTTTTATCAATCTTGTTTTGTCTTATCTTGTCTTGTTTTGTCTTATCTTGTCTTGTTTTGTCTTTTCTTATCTTGTATTGTCTTTTTTTTTTTCTTTTTCTGAAGCCTTTCAATCCTAAGAGAAAGGATTATCTCGGCTTTTTAGAAGCTGCCAATTTT
>JBCAUA010071231.1:0-24905 GCA_038406235.1 Peronia verruculata
CTGGAATGATTGTTGGCACTCGAATATAAATACCAGCTGATAGCAAACGTTTCAGAAATTCATTTCTGTTGTCAGAAATCAAGCTGAACCAGTGTGTCTTGAGTCTGTCGTATTCTGCTGCTGTTCATGATCTCTGTGTCCGCCTATAAGTGTGACCGTGTCTCATCCGGTGAGAATGCAATTTCCCTTTGAGGACAAATCAAGTTTATCGTATCTTAATTCATTTTTGTGCCATGAATATTTAGTAATAAGAATAGCTGTTGTCGCATTCTTTCTGACAGGGGGACCGAAGTAGACA
Organism: Peronia verruculata; assembly: GCA_038406235.1. Classification (NCBI taxonomy): domain Eukaryota; kingdom Metazoa; phylum Mollusca; class Gastropoda; order Systellommatophora; family Onchidiidae; genus Peronia; species Peronia verruculata. The sequence goes on from JBCAUA010071231.1 coordinate 299, forward strand.
AAGATGTTAGTTTGAAAACGGAAGATGCAACCTTGAGTTAGAATATCCGTGCAAAAATTTCCCACGAATTTGTACTAGGGTGTGATTTTTAGGTTAGTATTTGGATTAGAACTGTCGGAGTCTTCTTTTCTTGGAATGTAGGCAGTTGATAGATCTGGATGCTGGGTACTTCTGGACTTTGACTGCTATAACTGATTAACAACATCGGCGATGTGGGAAAAAAATCTATATGACCTCTGACCTCTCTCCGACCTCCTATGTCCTCAGCGAACAGAAATGTCCAGGCTCACTCGTGGCCATTCGACCCGTGCTGGTATCCGGCCACTTACGAGGTCAAGCGAGGCCCGAAGGTGAAGTCCACTCGACACCTGAAGGCAGCTCTCCGGGCCGGCAGGAGGGCGCGCGTGGTGGTGGACGGGGTCAGCTCTCACACACAACCAGTCTACATCACAGATAACTTTGTCGTTTTCCAGGCTGGGTGAGTCATCCTCTAACCATATGTGGATCTTGCGGCCTATGGCTGTAGGAACTTAGCCTACAGGAGATGTTCAACTTGGTACACATGGACAAAGTTAATGAATTATGATCTAGATAGGGGTTCCCATCGGGTGGGTGGCAACTGTCTCGGGTCTTGGCAGGAGGATCATGTAGTCTTGCCAGCTGCAGAAAGGGCTCGGAATAAAATTAATTTAACTCTTTAATTACATTTTTATGCTCTTACACGTTGTTTAAATTGTTGTTGTTGTTGTTGTTGTTGTTTGCTGTTTTTATTTGTTGTTTTTATTATTGTTATTGATGTTTCAATATCTTTTTCTCACTCCATCATATAAAATGAAATATAAATAAAATGCTGATAGTGAGAGGCGGCATTAGTTTCAGACTTTTGGGTAGGGGGTCGCGAGTGCAAAAACGTTGGGAACCTCTCTTGTAGATAACCACTGTTATAGACCTCGTTCTCGTTCAAGCCAGTACACATTGGTTAGACTTGTAAGCTTAACTTAAGACAACCTATTCGTGACTCACATACAAGATTGATAACTTTCTAACCGAGGACTTGAACATTTGAATAATTGAGGTACACTTTTTGCCACCAGACTAGTTCCTGTCTTTGTTTCACCGTGTTGTTGATTACCGCTTGATATAGCAATTGATCTGATGGTAGAACTGCAATATCTGTTCAGAACGATTGGGCCATATTGAATCAGTAATAATCACACATATATACAATGACATATACACGCATAAAAAACACCAGGATATACATGTACACAACACAACACACACACACAGATATTCCTATAGACCGATCCTGCACACATACACAATCCACATAGACACGCATACACACATCACAATAGATGCACTCTTAGGGATACTAGCATGCATAGTAAACACACCTACACACACACACGGTTTCTAGGTCAATCCACTTTCAGAAAACAGGCTTTGTCTGTAACTCTTTTAAATAATGAACCTAGATGGTCTAGACACCAATGGTTCCCAAAATTTTCGGGCTACCGCCCACTTGGCTCCCAGACGACTTTTGCACCCCTCCCCCTCACCCCAATCCCCTTATGGTTGCGGTATTAGGCTTTCCAAACTCCTCTGGGGGTGGCTATCTCGGCAAACCCCTTTATCGAGAGAAATCATTTCTGATTTATATATTCGTGAAACACACACTCTCAAATTCTGAATTTTATCATCCAATTTTAGTAAAATTGACAGAAACGTAGTTCTGGATATTTTATTTTATTATTATTATCATTATTTTTTCTTTTCAGTATTCATGGGTGGATATATAATGTAGATCTAGGCCTAGTTAATGATTGAGCCTGTGCGATACGCGAGCAGACTGAGCTCCAGATATCACATTGTCCCCATCCTCTTGCTCTTTTTGAGCCCCCCACTCCCCCCCCCCCCCCCCCAGCCCACCTTAACTTTTCAGCACCCACGTTAGAACAGCTCATCGCCCACTCTGGGAACCACTGGTCTAGAATAGAAGACTATAAGAAAAGACGATCTTTTTCTTTTTTTCTTTCTCCTGTTTAATGTTAGCCTGTGGACAGAATTCTTAGACCAAAACAAGTTGTTGACAGTGTTGTACTGAAAAATATTCATTTTTGTTCGAGAAATATCGCTTTATTGATCCGACTTTAAAAACCTATGTGAAATACAGATGAAGGCAGAACAGTCGTGTGGCTGATCTGATCTCCCTGAAAGATCTCAATCTTCAACGTTATGGATCCTCTACCCCCCTTCCCCCCCCCCCCTCCACACAAACAAACACACAAAAGGCTTGGGGGTTAAATATTTCATACAATACACGTGGTTCAGTTCGAGGTGTGGGCCATTTAATGATTTAGCAAACATCTCCCCTCCTCTTGAGCTTTGGTCATTTTTACCCTCAGTTTTTCCTCATGTCATCATGTCCTGCCAACCCTTGAGAGCCAACAGAAAGTGAGATATGTCGCCTTACAGATACTCTCACCTTCTGAATATTTTTCGGCCCGTTGGGAGGGGGAATGGGGGAAAGTGGGAGAGGAGGGGACAGAAACTAGACCCGGGCTTCTAAACCGATAGGACGGGAAGCCTTGGTCTGGAAGGAAAAGGAGGGAGGAGGGGGGAGGCGTAGCCTTGCTAGAGATGTTGGCTTGGGATTAAATTCTCCAATTCCTAATGAAACTCACAGTTACATTTTTTATGCTCTTACATTTTTTATTTCTTTTTCAGTGCAGAAAAGACGTGTTTCAGCGGTTCAGTGTCTTTTGCTTGCTAATGAATAATTACAAATTCTTGAATACCTGTTCTTGTCACATGTTTCTTTCTTTCTCCATCATACAAAGGAAAATGTCAATCAAGCTGCTGATCGTTCGAGGTCGTGTGGACCTGAAGCTTTTGGGGAAAGAGTTGCGAGTGCTAAAACGTCGGGAACGACTGATCCAGAGGCGTAGGTGACACATTATTTGTCAAAACAAGCGTGAGGAACATGACCGGGAATCGTGCAGATTCTTTTTTGTCTCCGATCAGGATATCATTGTTATTACATTGGCGGGACGGTCGGACTCGGGCTCAAAAGTACGCCGTTTCAATCCTTACGGTCCTGACATTTCATCTTTGGGAGAAACAATTTATGCACATTTTCTGGCTTGACCCATGTTTAAATGGGTACCCGACTATAGGCAGTGATTGATATTGTTAGATTGATAAGGATTTGAACGCGTCAGCCCCCTTGTATGCTTCCCTGGAAGCTGAGAACGTTTATGGGTGTCTTCTTTTGGTTTGTTAGGAAATAACAGACCATTGAGCCTTTGTGCGGGGATAAGCGCTATGCAAATTCGTGGGTTCCGTTCTCTGTTGCTCTATCTACATTTTTCTCATTTTGAGAAAAATTGATGTTCTAAGGTTTAGCAAACTGTTTTTGCACATGTGAATAGGAGATAGGACAACATGATTTTTGAATCTACCTGTTTGGGCAAGGGATCGGTGGAATAATTACATTATATGGTAGAAAATTACTATCGATCCTTAATTTGACATATATATGAAGACCACAAGGGAAAAATAACGGTAGTCACCAAATACCAGTTTTGTGTAAAAACGAATTTTAAGATTTGAAAGTGTATGATTCGTGTTTAAGAAATATACCTTGTATTTTTGTTATGTGTAGTACCATATTACAGTCGTCTGTCGATAGAGGCAGACAGAAGGCGCGAAACTTCAGTAGGAGGGCTACTGGTAGGGCAGATAACCATGAAAACCGTTTTGTGACTACTGCCATTTTTCCTCTGTGGTCTTTATATATCTCCAACAAGCCCGAAGTTGGAGATAGAGCAACAAAGAACTGAGCTCGCATTTAATGCTCTGCGTTATTATCATTGTGACTAATATTATTATTGTTATCATTGTTATTATTATTATCTATTGACTTTTGTTTCTGCCAATCTTTCAGCCCTTATATGACCCCCAAGATGTCAGTGGGCACGGGAGATAACCCTGACCTGGTCCATCTCCTGGCCTCCAATGAAGGACACGTCAAGACCTGCTCACACAAGCAACTGCACAGCGAGGCCACAAACCAGTCCGAGTATCAGACAGACCAGGTGGAGTGGTTTGTTGATAGCAGGGAGTGGGAGCTGGTGCTGGTGACACGGCTGAACGGCTCGCTCCTGGCAGGGGACAATATGTAAGCTTGACTGTCTGTCTGTCTGTTTGTCACCTTGTGCCTAAACTTTGACCTCGCACCGAGTGCTCTATAGACCGCAATACAAGTGTGGCACCTACTGGCTATCTTCTGTATGTATACTCAAGTTATGATAGTTTTTGTTTTTATATTTCATGATGTAAAATCATCTACGGTTACGGTTTTATATATGCCTTTCAGCCTCCAGTGGGGCGGTTGATTTCGGCGAAAAAAAAAAATATATCATCTGAGTAAGACCAGGGAACATACTCGGAAATGTCAGAAAGCTAAGGCTGAACACAAAAGATCATGCTCTATATAGACACACGCAGTTTAAGTCGCCATGGCAACTGATATAAGATGGCTGAAGCGAGGAAAAAAAAAAAAAAGATTCTTAGATTGCCATGTTTAACAGATAACAGCTTCGATGTTCACAGTGAGGATCTCATAAGTTATCATAGTAATAACAATTATTATGACAAAATTATTACAGAGAGTGCTTATATATCGCTTCTCCCCGTACAGTACAAGCTCTAAGAGCTTTACAATCTTTTATTAGCCCGACAGACCCAGTGGTGACACTCACAGGCGCTCTCAGTATCATGAGAAACATTCAAGGCAATTGGCTGTTGGGCGTTCAAATTGTCATCAACCTAACAGTAACATTTGCTGCCTATACTGGGGCACTCATGTCAACCGGGGTAGTATCAGGAAATGTTTGTAAATTGTCTTTCCACCCACTCTTTATCGTGATTTTAGTACCGGTAGTTTGTTTATTATTGTTGTTGTTTTTTGTGTTGTTTTTCTTTGCTCCGCCTTGTTGTCGTTCTTTGTTTGATTGATTCTTGTTATAATCGCTGTTTATTTATATTTTTCGCGCGCCGGGGAGGGGGGGGGGGAGTCAGAATATTATAGCCTTAATTAGAAATAGTTAAATGGAATGGTGGGCCTTTCAAGTTATCACTTTTCTTCACCTTCCTGGTGTGAAAATTTTAATTACATGTTAATCAAGAGAACCTTTTTTTCTGTGATAAAAATAGCACTCTCCTTTTATCGAAAAGTTAGAAGTTGGTGGCTTCTTTTTTGAAGTGGTCAAATGAAATGGCAGGATTTTCACAAAATAGTTTTTTTTCGTTTGGTACGCGTTGTTTTTCAGGTTTGTTTCTTTTAATGTTCACCATCTGTGTCTCCTCACCCACGTCTCTTATTCTTCCCCCCTACCCTATCATTTGTACTTTTAGTCTTCTTGTGGACAAAATTACACAAGGCGTTGATGTGCAAATCGTGGTGGACCTACCGAATAAAGTCACACTTTCGCTGCCAGCAGGGTGGATTGAGACAAATGACGTACGTATGCGCGCCCCCTGAGGCTCTGTCTGTCTGTCTGTCTGTCCTGTCTGTCTGTCTGTCTACAGACCAAAGGCAGTTTCAATGCTGTAATGTATGGTAAGGAGGAACGAGTGGGGGGGGGGGGGATAGAAGTAGGTATTCCTTGTGAGATATTTGCTGGGTATATTACACTACATAATGCCTAAAGGATAATCAATAATTATTCTGTCCCAATATGATACTGAAGCACAACACATTGCAAATAATAATGTTTGTTTGTTTGTTTGTTCCTTGGCATTATCTTTATGAATGGGTATATTTCTGAGAAAATATAGTTGTAATAATGGATGGATTGATGGGTGGATGAATGGATGGATGGGTGGTTGTATGGATGGATAAATAAATTGATTTATGGATGGTTGAATGAATAGATGGACGGGTAGATGGCTGGATGGATCTTGGATAACTAAATGTATGTATGGATCATGAGATGACCACCTACAGAGAAGGCTGGAAAAATGAAGTATGGATGGATAAATGGGTGGAAGAGTGGAAAGCTGCATTTGTAAATGGATGGTGAGGACGGATGGATGGATAGAAGATGGTGCAAAAAAAAAAAAAAGAAAGAATGAGAACGCTATATCTGTTGTGCGCCAGTTGATGTAGATTCAAAACGAAGACATAGCTGTGACAGGTAGAAGCCTCCAACATTGGTCGATGTCTGGTTGTGGACGCGGGGGGGGGGGGGTGCTTCACTCCCTGGACTGGCTCAGTCCTCATCAGTAGGAACCATCTTGATGTCTTTTTACTGGACTTTTAATATGTTGTTGTTGTTGTTGTTATTGTTGTTGTTGATGATGATGGTGATAATGATGATCCGGCAGCCTGTGAGCTCTTGCACGGCGATCCAATGCCACGTTGTGGAGGGTGTAATCATGTTTCAGTTGTACTTCCTTAAACTGCTCTGTATCGTGAGGATGTGGCCTGACGTTGGTATGAAAGGTCTAGTTACCTCCCACCCCGTCCGATATTTTAACTCATGGTGAAGGTCTCTCTTTCTCTCTCTTTCTCCTTCCAGATGAGCGTGGGCGCCGAGATCAAGGCGGTAATGCATGTCACGATCAGTCACTCAGACTTCAGTTTCGAACGCCCCGACTACTGCCCGATGGTCAACTACCTGATCAGCGACACCCGCGGCCTGCACGGTTATGTCTACTTCTTAGGAGCTGCTCACCTCTTGTCAGGCCACCTCGACCTCTCTCAAGGTCCCGGTGAGATACGCTGGTACACCAGCGACTGAGGGGCTCCAACCGTGCCATTTTGAGAGGGTGCCCTGCCTCATTCCACCAACGGCAACGGCTCCCATCACTAACTAACAGTATCGGGCTGATATATTACGTGTGTGAAATGTGAATGTGAGCGGCTTCTAAAGCACTTCCTGGTCTGAGGCACTCACCAAAGAGACGCCACACACAATGAAATCAGGTTCTGATCGATATATAAAAAGTTATTACTATCACATTATAGCTCGTTTATTTACCACTCTTTTGGTGATACAAATGTGGCATCCACCTTGAGCCGAAGAAGAGATAATACTAATTTAAGACACAGGGAGTCACTGCCGCGCCTGAATTTAGTGCGAAAATAGCTCATCAATTTTGTTCATCCTTATTATAGTCATGCCATTAAAATACACTCACTTTTTCCTTTTTTTTTTTTTTACTTGCTACAATAAACTTGTAAAATTAACTCTGAATAAGTTTTTAAAGTACATAGAAACCTTTGGATCAAATAAATAAATGAACGGATATAAATTACAGAAATGAGCGATAAAAAATTCAATCATCATCGAATAGTTCATTTTCTACTAAGCAAAAACCTGGAAATCCCCGCCGGAATGTTTGTACCCCCTAATAAACATTGAACATTCACTGATGTTTATGCCGCTCCTCCACGAAATCTGAGAACAATTGTCACTCGTCCCATGCATTTTATATGTTTTTCAATGTCAGTGACAGTGAACAGTTTGGACTGTTTGTACCCTCCCGGGGATTTCCAGCCGTTCGCTTGTCGGAACAAATCTATGGAGGAAAATAAAAATGCTGATTTCTCTCGTTGCTTCAGTTTAACGAGCGCCTGATTTCATCATGTGACGTCTCAGTTAGTTTTTGCAATCACCTGCTGTTCTTGTGCATATCTCACAACATGGCGTGGTTATGGTCACAATCTTAGCTCTCGTGCCCTAGTTATGTTGATGCCGGGAAGAATGTCATAATAAATTATTCCCACATGACGATTGCAATACACAGGTGGTCAAAATAGCCTAAATGGTCTGCTGCTACCAGATGGTCTTAATAATTATTATAACTAAATTACAGGTAATTGAGTAAAACCTCTTTCTCACTCTGTTACCCTAACCCTAGTTCTAACTCTAACCTTAGTCCTAACCTTGTACCAAACCCTAACCCTGAATCTTTCTCAAACATTAAATCTAACCTTGCCACTTGGTCAGATGGAACCTCTCCCTCTCACTTCTGGAGTGTAGAATCTAGATCTAGACTGTACGTTCTAATTCAATGAACTAAATAAATCTAATTTATTTGTCAAAAAGGAAAACCCAGTCTCAATTATAGACCACTGAGTCTATTATGATCACGTGGTCGGAATTGTCAGTGCAATTTCTTTTAACAATATGCTACATCACAGAGCGAGCTTGAGAAGAGAGGGGTGTGGCTGTGCGCTATTGACACAATATGTGCACTCAATGTGTTTGATTACTGGGGCCAGGACATTCATTTCAACATCCAGTTTGTACAGACAAACAATACGTAATGCTATTATTGCCCTTTAAGCGTCGTTTGGTTTGTCTTTGTATGGTCAACAAAAAATTTCCTCTTACATGTGAAGACTCCAATGGAAAAACCAGATGTCACTTTTTGTGAAAAATGAGTCAATGCTTCAACGCTATAAAGCACATCGCTAAGATTTGTTGACCAGAATAATAATTTGGAAAAACCAGGTAAGTTCCACTAAAAAGAAGAGTTTTCAAAAGGGTATACAGTGAAAAACCATAGACTTCTAAACTTCAAGTTCTGTTTTTCTCCCTTTGTAGAAAATGTGAGTTATCCGGTTTTTCCACTGGAATCTTCATGTGCATTTAGGGTGCTTATTGTCTGCAAATGTGCAAAGAATCATATCATTGTTTTGTTCTTTTTATTAACGCTTGCCTCAAAAACGTTCCTGCGAATTAACCGCGTATTTACTGTCACATTTATATTTGATGCCAAATGCGAGAGATTCTTCTTTTAATAGACTTTGGTCTTTCATATAATGTATAGTAGCTGGGATCAAAAAATAAATGTGAGCATTTTCTCTCTCACTTTTTTTTTTTTTAAGTTTAAATCGATATACTCTAATGTTAGCGATTTGCACTGATGGATAGGAGTGAGTATGGCAGAATCCCAGAGGGTGGCGAAAGACAGAGAAAAGTTGAGGAAAGTGGTGAACACGTCTTCACAGGTGCCTCAACGACATCTACGAAAGTCAAGGGATGAGTGACTGAGTGTGAGTGAGACTCTGTGGCTAAAGAAAGCATCTTAGAAGCCATGGCTTGAAGGTCTAGTTCACATTCCATGATATCAGCTTAATTCATGCCATTGGAACTACAAGTAGATCCTCTACCATAGGAAAGTTAACAACAGTTGGCAGTTGTTTTTTAGGTAATGGACCTGGGTTACTCAGACCTCACAGAGCATTATACACTGTACTGATTACTTTCATCGCTGTGATGGGCTGGTTGGAGTGCGTGAGTGAAACATTGGTATATGTTACTAGCCATTACACCTGAGACTGTGTCAAGCAAATAAAATAAAGTTTTTTAAAAACAAAAACCACAAAAATATCATCTCCTGTTTTTTTTTTTTTTAGATCTTCAGAGAGAGAGAATTCGTGTCTCATTTATGAAAGTATCTTCTTTTGATGAAATCTCATCTCCTGTTTCTTTTCTTGTGTCTTCAGCCCTTCTGTGAGTGAGTTTGTTTGTGGGTGTGTTTGTGCGTTCATGCTCTGCCTGGCTTGTCCTCTGCCCCCCACCCCCACCCCTGGCCAGTCACCGACCTCTACCCTAGATCTGCCTCCCACTTTCCAGTCCCGTCAGCTATTGACGGCTGAAAAGAGCGGACAATAATGCAGGCAACATTCTTCCACTATCAACCTAGATCTAACTGTCCGTTCCAGGCGAAGAGCTGACCTACTCAAGTGTAACAAACAGTGCCACACATAGCCTATTAGAGGTCCACATTAGCTTCTAGTCATGCAAATTTTATAGACCTCATTTTGAGAAGAATAAAACTCCTTCTTGATAATTGATGAGATAGGTTTACAATGTTTCACACCAAAGAAAAGTGACTTTTTTTTTTCTTTCTTTCTTTACAATGTTTATAATGGGAGATCCTTTCGCAGATTATCTGCCCTTTCCAAAAGAGGGATTTGTGTAAGGGGAGACCGTTTTGACCAGACTTTTACTTCCCTTTGCCAGACAAAAGATGTATTGAGCAAGCAGTGTGAAAAGGAGAGAAAAAAATCCTTTTACTGTTTGCCATTCGAAAGACTGACTGCCAAAAATTTGATAAAATTATAACAAGAAGAAGAAAACATTCTCTTTAAATCATATATTTTCTGGAAATTTTTCATGGTGTATATTTCAAGCAAAGGTCGCAAAAGTGATGTTTTCCCTCTTTGCACAACTTGTTTAATTTCTCTTTTGTCTGGTAAAGGGAAGTAATAGGAGTGAGTACAACGATCATCTATTATCATACCGCTAAAATTTGGCAAGGGGAAGCAATACGGCTGATAGTCAGATTGGCTATATATTAAGCTCCAGTGTGATAAGTGGGTAAAGTTTCCAAAGCCTAGATACTTCCTCAGAATTGAAAGGCGTCTGGAAAACAAGTGCATAAAGTTTAGATCTGTAGATGTGCTGAGGATAAGTGGTAGAAAATGTTGCCTTTGTTGTGAGATGGTCTACATGTACTATTTACAGAGAGGAAGGTTTAGGTCTACTAACGTCAATCCGTGTCACAGATGATGTGACCCTATTTGCGACTTCGTTTCCTCCAGCAGGAGGTGGGGTTGGCTGAGAAAAGCTGACACAAAATTACTATGTTTGTTGTTGTTGTTGCTGATGCTGATGCAGATGCTGCTGTTGTTGTTTTTCTGAGGAAAAAAAACAATTGAAGAAAGCTTGAAAAGCCGAGGAAATTTCGACTCCCAATGATTTTTAAATCTAAAATAATGCAAATTATAGACTTTAACAAAAGTTTTTTTCCCCTGAAAACTTCTCTTTCTTGAAAAAGCGGGGCTTGAATTTGCAATCCCTCCTTGAATACACTGTTAGAAAGGAAAGAAAGAAAGAAAGAAAGAAAAGAAAATGCTATTTTTAGAGATTGAAGTGAGGCAAATGTTGTCTGTTGATACTGTAAAAAGACAGATCTCGGTAGATGAGGGATTAAAAGTGTGGTGTAAAAAACGCTTTGTCGACGTACGATAGCACAGCAGAACAGGGGAAGGGACGCAACTGTGGATATAGACCGATCTAGACGGGTTCCTTGCTTGTGGTCGGTTGAGTTCACATTGTCCAATCTTCTGTGCTTAACTAATCATTTCCAGTGTTTTGACAAGCCACGAGACAGGTGCTTCACTCTACAGGTGAATGACTTGTCTACCAGGAGTTACGTGTTGTTGTGTCGCTGCTGTGATTTTGTTGTCTGTCTGTTTGCCTAAACAAGAGATATATATGTATATATATGTATGTATATTTATATGAAGCGATCAATGGAAAAAGCCGTAATGTCCTTTTTTTTTTTTTTTAAGGGTTGCATACCCTTGTCATGGTTCTAGACCCTATTAGTTTTGTGTATTCTTTTAGTTCAATGGGAAAACTAGCTGTTCCGAGTTAGTGCGTGTTTTAAAAAGGCTGCACGATGTTGTGTATTGACTGCAATAGAAAACATTAGAAATCCATGGCACCACTAAATATTAGTAACTTTGCTCTGAAGTACTGTGTAATCAGAACAAAGCAAGATGTCACATGACCTACTTTCACTTTCTTTATTATCAAAATGACTGTCAGCCGTTCTAAAATCCCATGGACGACTGGTCAGTCCTAACGCGAAAGACAGATACATGTAGTTAGAAACGAAAACTGAAGAAATTATAAGCTTTCACCAATCACGAAGTTGGTGAGAACTGTGCATGCCACTAATTAATCTCATGAGCCGCTCACAAATAAATATCGATCCCAGTGGAACCGTTGCCAATAACCGAAGGTACCATTCAAAGCCAAGATAACAGTCTTGAAGATAGCCAAAGATGGGCGTTCTATCTCTTCATTTGCCAACTGCTCATGCGATTAAAGAACTGAAATTTTACAACTAACCGCTCTCCGTTATAAAACAATCCCCTTGCTAACAGTGATGTATGCCTACATGATGAGTGAATATCAATTCCAAATTGAACCACGATTAACTTCAGTTCAAAAAGGAGGATAACAATCTACAAGACAGTCAGAGACTGGCGTTCTATCTCTTCATTTGTGAGGCGTGCATGTGATTAAAGCTGCCGAAATTTGACGACTTACCGCTCTCCGTTTAAAGACTATCTCCTTTCTTAACTTGATACATTTGATCAGTAAATGTTGATCCCTAATGGAACCACTGCCAATAATCCAAGGCACCATACAAAGGCAAGATAACAGTCTTGAAGATAGTCAAAGATGGGCATTCTGTCTCATTATTTGCTAACGGCTTATGCGATATAAGGAAGCCAAAATTTAACAGCTTATCGGTCTTTTAAGACTATCTTTTTTCTTATCTAAGGCACTATACAAAGGCAAGATATCAGTATTGAAGATAGTCAAAGATGGACAACCTTGATGATACCGAAATTTGACAACTTACAGCTCTCCGTTTAAAGACTATCTCCTTTCTTGCCTTGATACAATTGATCGGTAAATATCGATCCCTTTGGTGCCAATAACCGAAGGCACCATACCAAAGGCAAGATAAAAGTCTTGACAATAGTCAAAGATAAGCGTCCTATCTCATCATTTATGAGGATTGCACGCGATGAAAGATGCCGAAATTTGATAACTTACCGCTTTCCATTTTAAGTCCATCTCCTTTTTAACAAAAGGCAAGCTAACAATCTTCAAGGTAGTCAAAGACGGGCGTTCGATCTTTTCATTTGTCAGGGTCGCATACGATTAAAAGAAGATACTTTCGTAAATGAAACTGGATTTCTCTGCCAAACACTCTCCATTCACATCAAAGAAACACGACAAATTACTGGGGTTTTTTTCCAAAATGTTATTTTATTTTCTAAAAACAGATTCAGATGAAATAACTTGTAACATTTAATAAGAGTTTTACTTATGCACTCCAGCCAGCCGTTCATAGCGATGAACAATATCTGCCCAAGTCCTTAGTACAGTGTATATCGCTCTGTGAGATCTAAGTAACTCAGTCCCATTACCTAAAAACAACTGCCAACTGTTGTTAACTTCCTCATGGTAGAGGATCTACTTGTAGTTCCAAAAGGAAAAGATAAGCTTATATTGTGGAAGGTGAACTAGACCTATGGTTAGGGTTTTATAAGCTTTCCTTGTAGTGATGGTTATCTCAGCTGTCCACAACCGTGGTAAAAAAGTCACATAGCACTATTGTGTTATGTGATCAATCCTTAAAATCCTTAGATGCTTTCATTAATCATTGAGTAAATGGGGGAAAAAAGGAAAAGAAAGAGCTCAATGACTCATTTTATTTCTTCTAATGCTCCCCCCCCCCCCTCGACTCTCCAGTAAGGGATACACAAGTTTCAAAAACTCAGATATTACCGAGCAAATAAACGGGACATTTGGCTGTAGGACATGAGTTCTTGATCCCAGCTACTGTATATGAAAGACCAAAGTCTAATAAGAGAAGAATCGTGTTACAATAAACATGAATGCGATAGTAAATAAGCGATTCATCGCAGGAACGATTTTGATGCGAACGTTAATGAAAACAACAAAACAGCAGCAATAGGATCCTTCACAGCTGCAGATACTGAGCACCTTAAATGCACATGTAAAAGAACATCATTTTGCGAACCAAACAAAGACAAAGGAGGGCAAGCATAACATTACGTACTGTTTGTCTGTGCAATGTGGATGGCGAAATTAATCTCCAGGCCCCAGTAATCAAACACATTGAGTACATGTGTGTCAACATGGTATACCCACCCCCTCCCCTCTTCTCAAGCTCGCTCTGTGATGTAGCATGTTGTCAAAAAAAAAAAAAAATGGCACTGACTATAGAGACCAGGTGATCATAATAGACTCAGTGGTCTATTGCGATCAGGCTTTTCCTTTTTGACCAATAAACTGCTTGAAGCTTGTGGTGTGTTTGATGAACAGAAACTCAACTGAGGGAATTTGCCAAATGGATAAAATATAAAACTCTGGAGGTAAATCGTGTCTGTGAGTTGAATGTGCCCTGTTAATGGCCGGATGAATGTACTGCAGTATCAGTAGATTACAATCGTCACGTGTAGAATAGATGATTACGACATTCTTCCTGGCATTCACATAATCATGACATGAGGGCAAAGATTCTGACCATAAACACGCCATGTTGTGAGATATGCACAAGAACAGCAGGTGATTGCAAAAACTAACTGAGACGTCACACGATGAAATCAGGCGCTCGTTAAACTGAGGCAACAGGAGAAATCCGCATTTTTGTTTTAAAATTCAATTCATTTTGAGTGAATTTTCTATCTCACATTTTTTTTTTAAATTATGTGTTCATTTATTTATTCGACACAAACGCTTCTCAGTCCTTTTAAAAACGTATTCAGAGTTAATTTTACAGAAGTTTATTTTTTTTCAAGTTAAAAAAAAAGTTATTTTAATGGCATGACTATAACAAGGATTGCACAAGAGTAACAAGCTATTTTCTCACTAAATTCACACGCGGCACTGACTCCCATTGTTTTATGTTAGTATTATCTTTTCTTCGGCTCTTGGATACCACATTTGTTTTTAATCACCAACAATTTGGCAAATTAAAAGTAAAGAGTAAAAGTACCTTCCCTTGACCCCCAAGAGGAGAAATTGGCTTAGCCATTTCAGACCGCGTCGCTGCAGTGCAGCGCCACTGTACTTCCCCCTATATACATCACGTACCCGTTTTACAGATGGGTGGGCTGAGGAAAATTGTGTGTTAAGTATCTTTCCTAAGAATACAACATGCAACCCTTGCGATTCGAACCACCGACCTGTGTTTCCAAAGGCAGCAGCACAAATCTCTGAGCTAACACGCCACACTATATAAACAAGTTAGAAGTGTAATAGCAACAACTGTATATGTTCAAATATTGATCAGAGCCTGATTTCATTGTGAGCGGCGTCTCGTTGGTGAGGGCCTCAGACCAGGAAATGCTTTAGAAACCGCTCACATTCACATTTCACACACATAATATATCAGCCCGATATTGTTAGTCAGTAGTGGGAGCCATAGCTGTTGTCGTTGGTGGAATGAAGCAGGGCACCCTCTCAAAATGGCGTGGTTGGAGCTCTTTAGTCGCTGGTGTACCAGCATATCTCACCGGGACCTTGAGAGAGGTCGAGGTGGCCTGACAAGAGGTAGGCGGCTCTTAAGAAGTAGACATAACCGTGCAGGCCGCGGTTGTTGCTGATCAGGTAGTTGACCATCGGGCAGTAGTCGGGGCGTTCGAAACTGAAGTCTGAGTGATCCATCTTAACATGCATAACCTCCTTGATCTCAGTACCCACGCCCACCTGGAGGGAGAGAGAGAGTGAGACCTTGACCCTAAGTCAAAATAGTGGAGCGGGAACAATTAGACCTTCCAACGTCAGACAACATTCTCACGACACACAGCAGTTTGAAAAAATATCAAAAGCCCAATAAAAAGATATCAAAATGGTCCTATTGATGAACCCTGAGTAGTTCCCCCTCGGGGGCTCCGGGTTAATAAGTAGGTTCATTATCCCACCTGCAGGCAGTGTAATCCTGCCATTGGTAGGATGTCTCCCATTTAATGCCACCCTCGACATTCCAGGTGAAATATCTCTCCTCTCTCTCCTTGCTCCTGTCTTCTTTCCCGCTTTCTTTCCTCTCTTCTTCTTGATGTGTAAACGTGTCTGACCATGTTTGGCACAATAAAGCCGCAATCGTGCTGATGTGTCGTTAAACCCCAACACAAACAAATAAACAAGCACTGAGCCAGTGAGACCCCCTCCCTCCCCCCTCCAAACCAGCTGCTGTTGCCACGCCCAAACATTGACCATTGTTGGTGATTTGTGCCTCTCACAGCTGTGCCTTTGTTTGGATCTACTTCAGCTGACACAAATAGAGAGACAGGTACAGCATTCTCACTGCTTCTGTTTGCATCGCCTTCCATCCATCCATCCGTCCTACACTCCTTCTACACTTCCATCTGTCCATCTCTCCATCTATCTACCCAGTCATCCATCTATTGATTTATATATCAATCTATCCATCCATCCATCATTTACCCATCCATCATCTATTAATCCATTTATTTATCCATCCATCCGGCTATCCATCCATCTATTTGTCCACTCTTCAATCCATTCATTCGTCCACTCACCAGTCCATCCATCCACCCGCCATCCCAACTATATATACCCAAAAGCATACTTATTTACAAGTACAGTATTATGCCAGGAACCAATCAACCGACTAAACACAAAGTAGCATACGTACGTCAGTTATCTCGATCCACTCTGCTGGCAGCGGAAGTGTAACATTATCCGGTAGGTCCACCACGATTTGCACATCGGCGCCTTCAAAAATCTTGTCCACAAGAAACCTGAAAGGATGGAGTGAGGAGGAGAGGGAAGGAGAGGGGTGAGCGGTCAGGGAGCAGGGAAAGAATAAGGAGGGGAGGGGGGGCTCCGATGATGAAAATAAAAATAAACAAACCATAGCGAACACTAAATGAAAAAAAAAAAAAAGAGTAGGCTATGTAACGTGAAAGACCTACCATTTCATTCACTCACTTCAAACCAAAAGCCGTCAAATTCTAAATTTTCAAAAAAAAAAAAAAAGGAAAGTGCTATTTCTATCACAGTCTATCATTGCAAATTGCCCATTTCAAATCAAAAGCCGTCAAAGTGCTGTTTTTATCACAATTTGTTTCAAGATAAAAACCTTTTCCTTATTAAGGAAGAAAAACTGTAATTAAAAGTTTCACATCAGAAGAAGGATAACATGAAAGGCTCACTATTCCATTTGACTACGTCTAAATATCGTCTAAATAGCGGGTATTATATTCTAAATTCAACCTCTACATTTCATGCTTCAGGATCCATGTGAGTGCAGTTTTTCATTGTATCTCTGACCTATTGAGCCGCTGGACCAGGGATAAAAAGTTCTGGTTCAAGCTACAACTAGCCCCAATATTTCATCATTTGGAAAGACAATTTACAAACATTTCCTGATCTGACCAAGGTTGAAATTCGTGTGCCAATATAGACAGCGAAAGTTATGTTAGGTTGATGACGATTTGAACGCCCAACAGCCAATTGCTTGAATGTTTCTCATGACACGGAGAGCACCTGTGAGTGTCACCATTGGGTTTGTCTGGGGTAATAACAGATTGGAAAGCGTTTAAATCCTGAACTGTACAGGGAGAAGCGATGTATAAGCACCCTCTGGAACAATTTTGGTATTATAATTGTTATTATTATGATAACTTATGAGATCCTCACTGTGAACATCGAAGCTGTTATCTGTTAAACATGGCAATCTAAAAATTTTTTTTTTTTTTCTCGCTTCAGCCATCTTATATCAGATGCCATGGCAACTTAAATTGCGTGTTTCTATATAGAGCCTGAGCTTTTGTGTTCAGCCTTAGCTTTCTGACATTACCGAGTATGTTCCCTGGTCTTACTCAGATGATATATTTTTTTTTTTCTTCGCCCCAAGATCAACCGCCCCACTGGAGGCTGAAAGGCATATAAAAAACCGTAACCGTAGATGATTTTACATCATGATAAATAAAAACAAAAACTAACAGGTGACCAGGCTTGTATTGAGGTCTATAGAGCACTCAGTGCCAGGTCAAAGTTCAGGCACAGGATGACAACAAACAGACACAGTCAAGCTTACATGTTGTCCCCTACCAGGAGCGAGCCGTTCAGCCGTGTCACCAGCACCAGCTCCCATCCTTGCTTTCAACAAACCACTCCACCTGGTCTGTCTGATACTCGGACTGGTTTGTGGCCTCGGCGTGCAGTTGCTTGTGTGAGCAGGTCTTGACATGTCCTTCATTGGAGGCCAGGAGATGGACCAGGTCAGGGTTATCTCCCGTGCCCACTGACATCTTGGGGATCATATAAGGGCGGAAAGACCAGCAGAAAAAAGTCAATTAATAATAATGATAATAATAATAATAACAACTCAGAACATGGACTCGGAACTATGATTTGCTGGTGGAATGTAGATCTATTATAAACTCATTACTAGGTCTACAATCCAAAACGACACTGGCCGTCAGTGATCATGTTTTCTATCTTTTATTTCATACTTTGGCACAGCCGTGGATTTGTGGTCACGAGGAATCGATACCCTGGCGCGCAGCCCCGAAGTACGAATCGATACTGCGGCCTATTCAGTATACCAAATAATAGCCTAGAACAACCCCGCTTAGAGTTGAAACCCATTAGTTTGGGCTGAAGGTCTTTAGGGCTATTTAAGGTGAAAACACCTGTAATTGGTCATAGGCGAACTGCCATTAAACAATAGAAGCTCGTGCTTTGATCTAATCCCAAGCTCAGAAATGTTACATGTGTATTCATATTGTTAAAGTAGGGTATGTATAGGCCTAAACATTAATTTCAGAACCATTAGGATATTGTTCTAGAGTTCTGGGGTAAGGTACCAGAATGTTTTCCAGCGTAAAGCCTTTAAAGGTTTTGATTCCCCCCAAACTTGAATAAACTCGTAAACTTGAATAACTTAAAAAAAATAATAATAATAATAAATAAAACTGCAGCAGCTCCAGCACAAATGATATCTTCATAGTTGCCATAGGTGCATAACGGTGTGTGTGTGGGGGGGGGTTGCAGTATTCGTTGCCGGAGGTCGACAGATTTACTTAGATGTTTCATTGGGTGACCAAAGACACTATACAGTTGTGTCATTGGCATTGACTTCGTACGGTAATGACTGAGACGGTTGGTGGTTAGCTGGGTTTTTCTTAACGGCTTACCAGCACGATGACAGCTACATGGCATCTAACATGGCATCATTGACATCCAGCAATACACGTCCGCAAGTGGCTGAAAGGCGTGACAAGAACGTAAAGACTTTAAGGTCTATAAAAATAATGTATCTTATTAAGTTATCAAATTATCACGATTATCAACACGATTAACCTGAGAATTTATAATGGAAATCGTAACAAATGATGGCAGACTTGCTTTGGCTTATTTGTTCGAATTGATAATGTTCATGAATTCATATTTCAGGTCATAAATTTAAACTGAAGCCGAACGATCATAATCGTAAAATGACGACGATGTCATCAAGTCGAACGAAATAATGTTGGAACATCAACATGCCTGCGACATTTACTGCACCCTGAGTAAACAGTCGACCCGCCATGGGGATCACAAATTCGTCCTGGTCAGCCGTAGTCCAGTCTTTGACGCCATGTTCTGTGGACCTTTGAGTGAAGTAGCGTCGGAAAAGCAATTAGACATCACCATTCCAGACATAGAGCCAGAATCTGGAGTACTACTAGCTGAAGTATAATGTAAGCGCGTTTCGTTCTTTCATTTTTCTTTCTTTCTTATTTCTCTCTTTCTTTCTCTCTCTGTCTCTCTTTCTGTCTGTTTTCCTTTCTTTCCTTTTCTCTTCCATTCTTCCATCTTTCTTTCTTTCTTTTTTCCCTCTTTCTCTGTGTCTTTTCTTTTTCCTTCTCTCTTCATTCCCCTCTCTTGCGTTTTTTTTTTTTTTTTTGCTTTTTTTCTTCTGTTCTTCTTATCTGAGGTAACCAATCAATAGCTCCTAACTCGACAACTACAATCTCTTCAAACATTTTAGCACGAAGGATGGCGGGTAAGTCTTTACAGCAGTCCATCTTTCATTTAATTGAACCCTCTACTTTTCTGTGAAAACATCGATGCTGACAAAATATGTTTGTCTCCTGAGAAATCTGGAGATTCAACTCTTTCACCAACAGGAGCATGCCTATTTTATATGCTACCTCAGTGGTCTTAAACAACCCCCGAGATATGCAGAATACTCAAATGGTACTTCAGTCACATGGTCTATTTCCACTTTAACCATTATTGTCTTCTGTACGATTAACTTCAAACGTTCAGCGTTTTAGAACAATGAACTCAAAAAAATCTACATATGCCCAGGCAAAGAATTCATCATCAAATGATATCTCCCCAACACATCATGGCTCTGACTTGATCGTTCAAATCACCAGTGACATTCCTATAGATTGTAATTCAGACGAGCGAGGATAGTCCAAAAGATATTTATGTCAGAAACGTAACACCACGGCAGCAATAAGGAAACCTCGAGCACTAAAGGTTGTTGAAAAAGTTACAGAGAGAAATGCACTAGGGCTGTGTAGGAGAGATAAACAGTTGCTGAAGATGTTGTTGGCGGTGATAACTGTGTACGTAGATAGCTGGATTCAGCCCAAGTTTGCGAGTTTGCTCATGGCAAGTTGCATAACAAACACATAAATAAGATCATCGAGATTTAACTTTCACCTTGGGTTTCGTCAATGCTATCTCTTCATTTTCTTGAATGAACTTCAGATTTCCTCTTTTGTGTTGTTGTTGTTGTTGTTTTTGTTGTTTGTTTGTTTGTTTGTTTGTTGTTTTTTTTTTTCCTTTTTTTCATTGTTTTTTTAACAATTGCTCGCTCCACAAGTTTCAAATAACAAGAACGATTTTTTTTTTTTTGACCCCTTATTTCAATGCTTGTACCATCTTGTACTCAGCATAGGGAAGCAACATAAGATAGCTGAAACATGGCTTAGTGTATGTAAAGACACAGTTGCCCACACTTTTACATTTGGCATTTACTTTCACAGATGTCCTTCAGGACAGGTGAGTTGTGAGCGTCCGAGAACACACAGGAGCTGCTATCAACTTTGCCGCGGCCTGACATGATTACCAATAAAGGCCGAGACAATCCTCTTATCCTTGAGGATTGAAAGGGCCATCAAAAACCTTGACCTTGAAAGACACGGGTGATAGGAGAAATGGCATGGCCAAGCGGTTAGACATTTGTCTATTGGCAAAAAACATTGTGGGTTTATATCCCACCAGGGAATGAGAAAGGTATAGAACTGCTTTTTTTTTTTTTTTTAGTGGCTCAGCGTGTTTTTCCCTGTAAGGGAAAACCAAACGTCTAGCCTTCTCAGATAAAGGCAAAAATATTTCTGAGGTCTCATGTGTGCATTATACAGGGTAAGGATTCTTCGCAGTTTAAAATTGGATGACAAAGTGGTAACGCCCTAAGCTGTCAGAGCAAAATTTCCAAATCCCCAATTTCAACCCAAAACGAGCATGCAGTAAATAATGAGATGACCTTTTTGTGTTTTTTTTTAATTATTATTATTATTTATTTTTTTTTTTTTCAGGTTTGAAGGCTAGAACTTCATTAATAAAACGGGAAACTAAAATAACAAACAGCTGGTAAATTGTTGTCCAGAACCGCAGTTAAGTTAAGGCACATCCAGGGGTCCTCTGTAGTATGGTGTCTGCTCGTGGAGAAAACAGGCCGGGATCGACTTGTGGGTCCTGCATCGGGTAATGGAAAGACATGAAGATTGAAAGCCACATTTTTTTCAGTGACTCAACGGTCCCCTGGCTTCCTGTGGGTAGGGAAGCCCGGCATCTAGCCTTCTCAGATAAGGGCGAATATATTTCGGAGGTCTGGTGTGTGAGTTACGCACGTTAAAGAACCTTTGACAATTCAAAATCGATGGAGGCTGAGTGCCACTGTTTGGGTGAAATTTCCAAATTCCAAATTTCTACCCAAAACATTTCTCAGCAAAAATAGCAACTTCTAAAAAGCCGAGATAATCCTACTTTCTAAGGATTGAAAGGCTTAAGCAAAACAAACTCAACTAAGGCACATTCAAGTTCATTGTCTACTCAAGCATAGATTAAAACTGAAAAAGGAGTCACATTTTTTTCTTTCTCTTTTTCTTTTCCTCTCTTCTTGCCCGGGAGGAGGGGGGCGGGAGGTTGTTGTTCTGTTTCGATTTTTGGAAAGGGAACTATTTGTAAGTGGCAATCTGGAGGGAACGTCAGATGCGTAGGGCGACGTTGAACACACACACTCCAAGGTAGACTACAACTGTTTGACCATTTCAGATGGTATTATACAGGTTATATCCCTTGACTCAGAGTGGCTCTTTCCTCTTTCTCTATTCATGTAGTAGGCCTATCTATTTATATCTCTATTTTTCTTGCTGACTTTCTTTTTAGACTAACTCTCTGAATGGCATTTCCGTCTTTCTCTTATTTTCGTTCTCTGACTCAGCAGCTTTCCTTTCACCCTCCTCCCTTTCTCTCTGTCTTTCTCTCTCTATCTCTCTCTCTCCTGGAACTGTCTATATCCTTTTGTCTTTCTTTCTCGTTTTCGTTGTCTGGCTCTTCCATCCTATGTCTCTCTTTCTCTCTCTTACTCTCTCTTTCTCTCTCTCACTCCTGGTCTGACCAGTGAGATGGACCGAAGATCATCATAACTTCCCCTGCGATATGCTCACCATTTCCAAATACGTGGCTGAACCATCTCCAAGTTTTGCTACCATTTCCAGATCTTGGCTTTTGCGATCTTTTTTTGCTTACGCAGCCCCGGGATTCGAATCCCCAAGGGGCAAAAGATCTGTCCCCTCGGCCACAGAGCCCCCATTGCACATGCTCGTTCTCCTGATCATTGACAGAGTGACACATTGACAGCTTTGCCGGCCACAGGTGCCCATTCAATGGTGTCATTTGTAAAACTCCTCACCCTGAATCGGCGCTGGCTGAAACTGACTTCTGTGCTGGATCTATAGTTCATATTCGACCAAGCAGAAATCCTGGAAATATCCGGCCGAGTGTTTGTACCCCCTGCTAAAAATAGAACATCCACTGATGTTTGCTATCGCTCCACCACGAGATCCGAGAACACTAGGTCTTGTCGCCGGTCCCGTACATTTTAGATGTTTTTCTATGATAATGGTGGTGAATAGTTTGGAGTGTTTGTACCTCCCTACTAAAATTAGATCTTGATTTCCAGCCGTTTGCTTTCTCGGAACAAATCTATTTGTTATATAGTTACAACATGTGATTATCACGTAGGTTGAAAAGGAGCATATGACTTTAGAAAGTTTTATTACACTTTTGAAACACAGAAAACACGTAGAACTATTTGTTTCAGTTTAAAAAGCATTTCGCATACGGGCGGGCGGCTAATGCCTCGACCACGGAGACCTAAAAAAAAAAGAGGAAGGGGTAAATAGAGAGGGAGTGGGTGTTTCAGATAGTGAGATTGGAGCTGGATCAAAGACCGGAGATCAAGGAAAGGGTGGAGGGGGGCACAGTGGCTCTGTGGTTTGGCGTCTGCTCGTGGAAAAAAACAGGCCAAGATCGTCTCCGCTGGTCCGACATCGGGGGATGGATGGACACGAAGATCGAAAACCCGCATTTTTTCAATGATTCAACTGGGCTCCTGGCTTCCTCTGGGTAGGGAAGCCCGACGTCTATCCTTCACGGATAAGGCCGAATATATGTTGGAAGTTCCATGTGTGCCTACGTCACGCACGTTAAAGAAGCCTCGGCAGTTCAAAAGCTGGAAGTAGTGGAAGAGTAGGCTGAGTCCCGCTGTCCGGGCAAAATTTCCAAATTCCCACAAAATTTCTCAGCAAAAATTGGCAACTTCTAAAAGCCGAGATAATCCTACTTTCTTAGGATTGAAAAGCTTAAGGAAAAAAAGACTGATCAGTCAGTTCTAGTGTATTTCCACTATGACTGGAGTCAGTCATCGAAGTCTCAAGTGGCAGGTAGAAGTTCTTTTGTCTGCCAGCTCTGGACAATACTCACTGCTTGACACGATACCGCAAGTCACCAACCGATACTCGTACTCGCCATCTATGATCCTCTACACAGTATACACACACACAGATTCTCTCTCTCTCTCTTTCTTTCTCTCTCTTTCTTTCCCACTCTTTCTCTTGATCTCTCTTTCTCATTATCTCTCTCTTTCTCTCTCTCTTTTTCTCATTTTCTCTGTTTTCTGTTTTCTCTATCCCTTTCTTTATCTCCCTCTTTCTCTTTCTTGCTTTTTCTCTTTTTCTCTTTCTCTTTCCTCTCTCACTCTCTCTCTCTCTCTCTCTTTCAGTCTCTTCCTCTTTATCCTTCTCTCTTTCTATCTCTCTCCTTTTCTCTCTCTTCTCTGTTCTTTCTCTCTCCGGGGGGCATTGTCAGACACCATACAGTATCAGATGGCGATACTGTGACACGATTCTGAGTACCACTCCAGTCCTCTAATCCAGTGTCAGAGATCCAAGAACCGATCTAACAGTGACACCGCTTGAGTTTGAGATTGTGGCAGTGTTGTCACTATACAAGTATCTGTGCCTAATCTTCCCTTGTATTTCTCATCTATCTTTTTCTTTCTCTTTTTCTTTGTTTCTTTCTTTCTGTTTATCTTTCTTTCTTTTTCTTTCTGCCTTTTCTTCTTTTTTTCTTTCTTCCTCTATTTTTTCCCTAATTCTTTCTGTCTTTCTCTTCATGTGTTTATTTTTTCTCTCTTTATCTCCGCCTTCTATCTTTCTTTCTTTCTTCCTTTCTTTCTTTTGTTATTTCTTCATCTATTCATTTACTCATTCAGCAATTTTTATTTATTTTTCTTCTCTATTTACATATTTTGTTTTCTTTCTTTCTCTTTCTGTTTGTCTTTGTTATTTTCTTTACCCGTCCATCTATCTATCTATCTATCTATCTATCTATCTATCTATCTATCTATCTATCTATCTATCTATCTATCTATC
>JBCAUA010071232.1:0-11014 GCA_038406235.1 Peronia verruculata
ATGCTATGGAAAATGTATATTCCAAATTTGAAGGTAATTGGTTGAGAAATAAAAAAGCCTTAGGGAAAAAAGTGAAGAAATCATACATTTTGAGAACATGGCAATTGAATTTTCATAATCTCTCTATACAGTCATTAAGCGGGGTGGTATTGGTGCCGTTTTGGAGCATACAGCATATGTTTTTGGCCCTATTCATTATTTTAATGATATGAGAAGAGCTCAAAGTGTGTAAAAATAGGAAAACCCCATTATTGATATTTTAGACCCAAAACCTTATTTTCACAACCCGCACCCCCCCCCCCTTAAAGATAATACATCATTTAATTTTCCATAATGATCTTTGGAGAATTAAACAAAAAATAATAATAATAAAAACAAAAGAAAGGAAAGGAATAAAAAAATCACATATATAATGTATGTCAATTTCATCTTTAATGTCCTCTGATAAATATCTATGTATTTGACACTTTAGTTTTTTATTGTAATTTTTTCTTAAGCACAAAAAAAACAAAAGAACAATCTGTCATAAATATATCATTTTTCTCCATTGCTCCATATGCAACAAATGTAAATTTTGCCTAAGAGCAAAAAGACATGCATCTTGTCAGTCATTTTCACCTTATCAAATTCTGTTTGAGCTGATTGCCGAAGTTTCTCTAGAGGCCCTTGTAGCTGAATGATCTTCTCCTCTTGGATCTTGCACTTGTCGAGGGCCTGGAGAGACAGAAAAATTGCATATGACACCATCTTTCAAACAATAAGATCCTATTTTCACAGACAAAAGATAAAGGTAAACTTTATCTGCTCTCAACAAGGAATTGATTAATGAGGTGGAATCATTCCAAATTAAATTCAGTTTTATTATAGATCTCTTTGTGTGTCAGCAGGATTGGCAGACTGATAAAACTCAACCAATACTTGACAGTATTGATACAAAACACTGATTGTTTTTGACTTCAAAATCTCATCTGTCGAAACAGTACCATTTTTGCGTTAAACCATATCTTCAGTAGAAACATAATGATCTCCTACAAACAAGTTCTAATATATCTCAAAATGAAATTTTGTTATGCAGAGGTATGAATGGCACTGACCTCTCTGTAGTCCAGTTTGAGCTTGTCCACCTGTGTGACCAGGTCACTGATGATCCCACCGGCTGAGTTGGATTGCGGCATTAGATCTGACACCTCTTTCTTGAACTCAGCAATGCTGCCAAATGCTTCATTGATCTTAGACAGGGCTTGCTCAAATTTTGTTCCTTTGCCCTGGAGATATAAAGATGTTCTTTATTTACATATTAAAAAAAAAAAAAACACTTTAAGACTGAAAAAAAAAAATATATATATATAAACTTGATTCACTCATTCCTTAGATAAATGCTAGAAGCTGGTAATGTACACCACCTGTGTTCAACTTTAGTGCCACAATTCTAATGACATACAATATTTGGGGACAGAGAGATAAAATAAACCAGAATAAGCAAAATAATTATGAAAATATGAGAGATGATGATAACGATGCGGATAAGATACAAGGATTGGATTATTTGATATTTCAATACTTTCACTTTCAAACATTTAAAAAGTTTGCACATGTACATTTATCTTCATTTTTTTTTTTTTCCTTTTTTATGTCAGTAGAGAGTTATTTTTACCCTTTCTGTCTTTACTAAGAACGCAGCAATGATCTTGAACAAGTGGATAAACTCCAGGAATGTCAGAGGAGTGAATATTCTCAAAGGTTCCTTCTGGTGACATAACTGGCGTTCCACTGATGCTTTGGCCGAGAGATGGACATATGCCATGGCATTGGCAGCCATTTCTATCTGTATAGACTTATGGGTCGGACTCCACGGCACCATCACCTTCAAAGTGAAACAACAAATTATACTATGCAGATGTTTCATTCATAATGTGAATATTAAGAACAAATTTAAAATTAAATCATTTATTTCAGATTTATAAAAAACTGATTGGTGCATAATCTATAAAGCACATTACAGCAGAATAAAAATGATAAAATAAATAAATAAACAAATTATATCAGCATTTGATTAATAAGAAGTATTTGATTAGTAAAGAACAAACAAAGAACATCCATCAGCAACAGGCAAAAAGCTCAAAAGTATTCATTAATAAGCAGAAACTCAATTACACTTTATATGAAGAAGAAATAAAAGAGTGGGGTCAGACTTCACTTTAATTTAATAAACTTCCAAAATCCAGTAATTGTTCAACTGGGCAAATTAATGAATGGAAGGTAAAAAACTTAATTTACTATTAGGAACAATTATGAACAATAATGAATGGAAAAGGCAGGCAATAGGGCATATTCTGTTTATTTACCCCAGACTTGCTATCCTCCAGCCAAGCTTTGGCCACTTGAGAGAGAGCTTTGAAGCTCCAGGGCAGATAGAGGTCAATGCTGAAACAATTCTTGATCAGGCCTGGGTATTGCTGCAGTTTGTCCTGCAATGTGTGGAAGTCTGTGGAGAAGCTGTTGCCTGCAGACACAAAAACTGGTCAGGTAAGTCACAGCAAGTCAGATCATCTTGTAGAAAAACTATTTTCATCATCTAAAAAATTGCAGTAACAAAATATTTTGATCACCCATATAACTGCACTGTGTGTCATATAGTAAGAATGTGTTCCTCATATCCATAAGCAATTATAATTTTTTATTTCCCAAGGCTTACTTCTTTTTCATTATTCCTAAAATGTGCATAAAACAGTTGACAAGAGATTAGGTAGCGAGGTAACGACATCACTGAGAAAATTTGTATGCTGTGCAGAACGGCAATGGCATGCAGAAAGGCACAACCGTGAGATAAATGGAAAAACTAATAAAATAGAACATTGATCAACAGTTTGATATCTTACCCCTGTAGTTAAGGCAAACAATGACATGAAGGTTCTGTCTGATGCGCTTGACAAATCTGTCAAATGCCTGCTCTATCTTGTCAACTCTCTTTGTCTGTACACCTCCTGGCATCATGTGACCCACAATGTCCTGAATTTCATCCTCCGTATACAGGCCAGGGGCAGTGCCTAGGTAGATGGACATGAAGAGGGCAAGATAAACAAAAATCCAAATGATATATTCTGAATGGATATGGTCATCATTCATCTTTAATTGTTTTGCTTTCAGATTTGTACCAAAAATTGATTTAACTGTATTACCGTTCGAAATTGTGACTTTTATGCTCAACTTTGGACATGATGATATTGTGATAATTCCCTGTAAAATCATTGTATGGTGGCTGTTCTCAATTAATTGGTTTTGTGAAAATACAGTTTACGTTTCCTCCTTTCATTTTATTAAAAACTTCTTAAAACTGGTGTGTATGACAGTTTTTCTTTTTTTTAAATTATATCAGTCACAATTTATATTATGTATTTCATTTTATCATAACTAATTTTCTCTCTAACATCTTTGGAGACTGCACTGTGCTGAGCAGTAACTTAAAAAACAGTGTATAGTGAATTTACAGCATGTGCTAGGAAATGCAGAAATTTGGATATTAACCTCTACAAAATGATCTTTGTTCACCTGAAATGATACCCATATCTTTTAGACAAGCCAAATTATGTGTGTCAGGTCACAGCAGATCTTCCTCATCAGTTACTCTAAAAATTTTAACTATTGATAGTTAGCAAAACAACAAAATTGGACAAAATGTTTCTTAAATTTTGTGAAAAATGTCATCTCTAGGACAATTTAAGTGGCCAAAATAATCAAACAGCTGTACCATAACATTATGAACATTTCCAATTCCCTTAATATGACATGAGCATCGTAGTACTTTTTTGTCCTCCCAGACAAAGAGATCTCTCCATCTCACCTTCAGCCATTACAGCACTGATATCCTGCAAACCTTCCTCTCCAAGATCCTCGTGAACCAGCAGCACTGTGGGCTTGCCTGTGATACCAGCATGGAAGCAGCTCAGCTTGATGTGCCTACGGACAACGCTGAAATTGTGTATGGCCAGCGACTGCGGTTTGGGCTCGTACAGCTTGCAGTGAGCTACAAAAGCTGCCAACCTGGCCAGAGTTGCCCTCCCTGTGCAGTAACTCATTCCCAGCAGTAGAGCGTGACCTTTAGGCTGAGCCTGGGAACAGAACATTCAAAATTACTTCCCTTTCTATACTGTCTTTGTGATGAAATTATCTGATATCTGAGTTTCATATGCAATGATGATATCCCCATCTGAACCTAACATTTTCTTTCATCACTACTGTCCATATTGATGATAAATCAACTGATGATAAAGAATAACACACAATAATAGTATCAGTATCTATCTAGGCAGCCCATCTATGCTCAAAAAGTTGGGGTTTTTTGTGTGTGTGTTTTTTTTTTTTTGTGCTAAACTGCACTGGAAACTAGAAAATGAATGCAGAATTCCATAGTTCCTTTTCTCTTTTCACTGGGATTGGATTTAAATTGGACACATCTGTTGGTTTTTCTTCATTTTTCTCCACAAATTAAGCATAAAATTTCTAGTAAGACAGGGAATGATTTTGTTCTGCTGAAATAACAATTCCCAATTTGGATGTGATCACAATATTCATAATATCAAAAGACAACCTCACTATAGGCTGGTACCTTCTCCATCTTTTCATTCTCAATGGACAATTCAATCAGAAACCAGTTTGAAAAACTGTTTTGCTTGTCCCATACTGAGACTGATCACTTTATAATATCGTTGTTGATATTTTGTTCTATGCTTCATGTATGGAAACAGTAACGAACCAGTGAAAAATGTACATATCAGATATTGGTATGAACAGTAAGTGTACCAGAACTCTGCTTAATCTGGCCGCATGTCGAATGGCCTCTGAGAAGAAGACAAGCTCCAGTCTCTGCGATGTTCCCTCATTGTATTTGTTCAAGCAAGTACGAAGTGCCTCTGCCAGCACTTCCTCACCATTCTCGGTATAACCTGTGAAACATAGTGGAACAGTCAGATTAGTTTAAGATAAAGAAATATAACATATAGGTCTAATCCATATTTCTCAAAGAAATTTTTTTTTACAGCTAATGAAACATAATATCAATGTCCTTGTAACATAAAATCACATACATATTGATTCGCATTCACTGATGAAAAGAGCCTTTAGGATGGAAGTTCATAAGGTCTAATTTTCAACATTGAGCTCTTATCATTTCTCTTCTTATGGGATTTACAAAATGACAGCTGGAAAGATTGACTGCTGAGATGAATATTTTAACCCCTTGAGCATCAGAATAGTAAAACTATTCATTTCAAAGTCTCATATTATGTTAAGGCGCTACTAAGCTCTCTCCTCCTGCAAGTCAAAGTCCTCCTTGCATCAGAGACATTTGGCTTGAAGGTGAGGAACACTAGTAAGTCTGAGCACAGACAGAATGGCAACTTGTGACCATCAAAGAATCGGTGAGCAACAGTCTTTAAACCAGTCAAATGATTTCTCATTGTCCAGACAAGAGGCATCTGCATGAACTGAAATATTATTTTTACACATTTTATTTGTTTTTTTTTTTAATTGCTGAAACAGTAAAATAGCTGCTTTTCTTCTTTTTCACAAATGCTTGTGCATATGTCTTATCTATGGCAAACATGATTTGATAGACATACAATGTTACTAATTAAAATCATTTCTAGAAGCACTTCTAATTTAACTCTGGAATCAAGATATTCATTATTGACCTTATTGTGAGACACACACAACTTCCTCAGATCTAAAGATTTGAACAGAAACAGCCTGCACTGAGATATACAGAGTTACCACATAGTGATGTGACCCACAAGAAGACATCAACCAACAAAAGTGACCCATGCACAAATAAAGGGAAACATGGGACACCAGTAAGTGAATGTCAAAAGTTTGACAGTTCATCATATCATGATCACATTTATAATTGATGGGAATTGTGTCAGATTGATCAAGTTTCTTCATACTGCGTTCATGCATGGAAATGTCCAAATAAATGGCTGAGCAGCAAATCTATTCCCATTGAACAGATTATGTGTATATTCCAAATAAAGTGTGACAAAATCTTCAAAAGAACCCTTAATATCATTAACTTTGAAGAGAATTTTTCATTCACTTTCTTCATGTATAATCTTGTTTTACTCTTTTTTGGATTGAAAATAAAGAAAAGTGACGGCAAAAACAAAAATTTGTACTTTAGGGAGTTTTAGGAGATTTTCTCCATAACATCTCTGTTGAATAGCTGTCAAGAAATGTTAAAAATATTTTTTTCCTGGGAGACTTGTGATCATGTCAGTGCTGAGAAGATAATAAGTCACATAGTTCAATTATGTATTCAGGAACAGACTCATACTGTTTCTGCTGGATGACCTCAAGAAAAAATACTACAATATTGAGACAGTGACACTGTGAATTGTCCTGTACTAACACATACGTGAGGGGTAACACCATGTGATCCTCTTTGTACTCACAATTCACAGACATACATTTCAACATATACAACATAATCGTGAAATACACAATATGACAGCATGCAGAAGTAATTGCTTAACATTACATACCCAGTGCAATTCAACAGCTTGCTAGATGAACAAAGTAATGAACTCAGTTCTGACATTAAGATATCCATGTATTCAAGCAATACTTACAAATATTTGTCAGTTAGCAGGAACCCTTTCATATCTTACTCTTATTAATAAACTGCAAACAGAATCAGACAAAGAATGTAGTCTTTCATCTTTTTCAATTGCTAAACAATAAGTAAACTCAACATACAAGCAAAATAATGAAAATATGTAATTTAATTATGTATCCAAACTATCATATGTACGATTCTGCAGTATTTTTATATTTGTTAGAATAAAGTTTACATTATGACATGGACCACTGTATATGCTGGGGCAGAAAGTTTCATGTGTATAAAGTATTACACGAGCTCACCTTTTTCTGCCTGGAGTCCCTGCAGTTCAGTGTGACAGGCCATGTAATACTTGCTGAAAATGACATCTGTCAGGCTGGCATTGCCAATCTTGATCTGTGGACATCAGTCATGTCAAGTAGGTCAGTGCCATTATTTATTTGTTGTTGTTTTTTTAATTCTTTTAATCTCTCACATTGATTAATGATTTTATCTCTGATTTGCCAACAAGCTTTCTTCTGACATTCTTTCCCATCACTGAATAATGGCAAGAAACTGAGTTTGTTCAATTTTATCAAAAGTTACATTATGATAAGGAAAATGCAACCTAGGAGATATTATAGCCCAGATATCACAGAATCTGAAATTGTAGTTTCTTAAGTACATGTATTTTAATTTTTTAAATTTGTTTGCCTCACATAAATTCCTCACATTCCAGTGACATGCATTAACCTTTTAAGACCAGTGCTACCCTGGCCGCATAGGTATGGAAATGATTCAACGCCATCAGTACCCACACTGTGAAGATCCTATTTCCTACTTGCTTCATCGATTTTCTTGGTTCTAGTTTTGCTATAGCTATTTAAATTAACATGTTCACATTCGCGTCAACCTTTTTTGGGCGTTAGTCTCATCTTGTTTTCGTATTTAGAGAATTTTGCAATAGTTGTGTTGTACTTTAGGGGTAGAAACCCGTTGTCATGAACAATGCAAATCAACAACTTGGGCCTAGTGGGGCCTCCACGTCGGCTTTCAAGCCAAGAAGCAATGAAACTGTTCCAAACCTTTCAAAAAAGTGATTCAGATAGAGAATCAGATAACGATAATGACACTTGACTAGATCTAGATCTAGACATAGATTCTAAATCTAGATTCCATCTGAGTGATTCCGATGATAAGTAAACTAAGAAAAAAATTGTTCAAACTAATAAAACGCTAACATTTTTGGTGTTCTTCACTGTTTATATCATGTGCATTGTATTTGCCTTGAATTTGATGTATAATATTTACATGTTTCATGTATGACAAGCATTAAATGCTTTGTTTCTTACCATACCCTGCTCTGCACCTCTACAAAAAGCCGGTGAACATGTAAAAAATTCCGGTCTTAAAGAGCTAAAAATTACATTTAAATACATTTTCATTACATGGAATGACAATTTTTTGTTTCTGATTATAAATCAACAAATCTGGCCATGTTTCAAGTCACGATAATGCTGGCTATCCAAACACAGCACTTACCTCATCCATGCCCAACAGAGGTCCATAGTAAGCCTCATGTTCCTTGTCTGCAATAAGTCCTGCCTTGAAGGTAACACCACGTTTCGTTGCTCGTGATCCTTGCCTTTTTGGCCGAGGTGTGGTAGCTGTTCCACTGGCTGGATATGGGAGAGAGGCTCATGATGTAACAGCTGCACATTCAAACATCCAAAGAAAACTAAGAAATAAGGTTGCAAATTGTGCCTGTTGACATAACTTCTGTCTTTTTTATTTTCTCAAATATAAAAAGTTGACAAGGAAGTCACACAATCACTACGTCTCTTCTGTTCAAGCAAGATCTTTCTATTTTTGTTGAGGCAAGACCTGTAAATTCTTTTAATATAACACTATGCTTCCTATTTCTGTAATAATAAATAGCTGCCTATACAAGAGTAAGAAACTTAGAATCTTATAGCAAAACTGTCTAAGTGTGAGCAATATTTTGCTGCATATATGATAAAAATTTGGATTTTTTTATTTCAACAACTTGGTATCTTATCCACATAAATCCAGACTTAACACTAGAAGTTAAATAAAACAAACAAGGTTCTTAGCAGTTTATCTATAAAACTCAAACACATTACAAACCAACTATGATTAACTAAAAGGGATAGGTCAGGACCCTCTGCTCTTTGATAAACCACATGGAAGTCTCATTATGTAAATGGGGAAACAAAGGAATCTCCTCTCTTTGACATCTGATTTTTTTTCTTCTCTTTAAAAAACAAGCAAATCAAATCACTGGTTGATTCAAGAGAAGTTACTGTTTCCAAACAACAAACTTATCTGAATAACTCACTGATTTGCTTTTGACAAGTCCACACTACTCTATCAAAGCTAAATGCATATGAGATGCGACACAATGAAATCAGGCTCTCATCAAATTTTGAGCACATTCAGCTATTGGTATCACTGTGAAATTGTTTATTTCCCTTGCAGTGTATGAAAATTTGTTTGTTCTATCATAGGTGGAAGCCGGGATATTTGCAAATTAAAAACCATGTGAGTCACCTGTTGATACAGCTGAATATTTACTGAAAAAATGGCCTATAACTTTTGTTAATCCTTGTTAGGCGATTAAATTATAATTTTGGGCTTTTACGTAATTTATTTCAGCAAATTTGATTCTGAAATGCATTTTTAGATTGACATTTTGTGAAGAAAAAAAATGTTTAAAACCAGTGTAAATGCATGATTTTTCTGGTTGCTCGGTTTGACGAGCGTCTGATTTCATTGCATCGTGTCTCATATTGTAATACAGAAAGCTGTATTGTTCTATATAACTTTTGGATAATCAGTATACGTGTATAATGACAATACATTTGTAATATAGCACAGGATATACTAAAGCTAAGCAGCTTTATAGAATAAGAAATATTTGATAGAATGTTCTTGATATGTAATATTCCTAATGAAATGAAAAACTATGACTAATAGAGAACAAATGGAAAACAAAGCCTAAATATCTAACCATTTCCAGTTCAAAATTTCCCTCAAATGCAGCATTACATATCTACCATCCCATGGCATGGAACGATTACTTTTAATGTCATGGTTTCAGCAATACACATTTTCCCTAACATTGCTAGCTGGCCTTTCAAAGTTTCAACTGTGCTTAAAGAGCACAGACTCTTACTCAGAATTAGAAAAAAAAAAATTAACATTACTTTATCTCACTTGTTAATATAAAAAATAAAGAAAAAGAGTAAGTTGGTCTCATCCCAAATTACTCCAATTTTATAACAATAAATACTTCTCATATTCTTGTCTCTTTTTCAGTTGTCCTACACAAATTTTGAAAGACATACTGATTCCATTATTACTGCTTTTTCCAAGAAGGAATTTTTTAAAAAGAATTATCATTCAACTACCATGTGTATGCTAATGTGCAAAGTATGAAAAATTGTGTCTACTACCGATAGGGTTATTTCCCATTTTCATCCAGTCCTCAAAAAGGGAACCTGCCTCACAATAAGAGATCACTTTGATAAGCTCTATTACCTCCCTTTACCAGATACAAGTGGTGTTGAACAAGTAGTGTAAAGAAGAAAAACAAAAAATCACTTTACTTCTTGTCATTCAAAAGATAGATCATTAAAAAATGGATAAAATTATGATTATAAGAAACAGTTCCAGGAAATTTTCACGCTTGCAAGTTTTAAGCAAATGGCTCAAAAGTGATTGTTCTTTCTACACTGAGCTTGTTCAACATCTCTCACATCTGGCAAACAGAATTAGCAGGACTGGTCAAAATGATTTCCTATTAGGACACAATAATACCGATGAACATACCCGTACTGGATCGCCCCGAGGTCTGAGCGTCTACCACACCCAACTTTTCCAATGTTACCTCTTTCTCCAGATCGTTATATGAATTCTCTTTACCCACCAAAGTCAGGACCTCTTCAGGTGATGGCTTAGGCGTCACTGCAGTGCATCAAAGTTAGGCCAAGGAAAAACAAAGAAACAAAAGCATGTGCAAAAAAGAGTGAGGCTACGTTCTCCAGGCCTACCCTGTGCAATCTATGTGACTAATGCTAGACAGAGCATCCCTACATCAGAACGAGCAGTGCTGTTTTAAATAAAGTGATCATATGTCTCGTGGCCAGTTAAAATGAGACGTAAGTTGCTGGGCTAGAATGGAGAAATCAGGCTTTAAATATGATGAAGGGGGTCAGATATCAATTTTTTTTTTTTATTGCAGAAATCGAAAGTGCATTGATTTCTAAACAAGACAGTATCGGTCTTACCCTCGATTTATACATATTACTAGATTAAAATTGGCTTTTTTTATGAGGCAGGCATGTAGATTTATGTGTACGACCGTTCATTTAAACTCGATTTACTCGGAATTCCGCTCAT
>JBCAUA010071243.1:0-11014 GCA_038406235.1 Peronia verruculata
CCGTGACAGGTGGGCGGGAGAGACGATTAATGGCCTTGCAGCACGAAACCGCAGCCCGAACTAAAAGTCACAATTTCAGGGGTTTTGTGACGCCGTGCACAGCACAAAACTATTAAGTTTTCAGTGAAAAATTTCCCTGGAAAATAGGTCAGCTGAAAAGTATACTTAGCTAGATTAGTATTCAAATTTTTCATTCTCTGAGTTCCACAAAAACAAAATAAATAGATAAGTAAGTGAATAAACTTTCCTCTCTGTACTGATCAAGAGTAGGAAAAAAATGAGCCCTACATAAAAAAATAAAAGAAAAGAATATTCATTTGAAGAGGAGAGTCAACAATTCCAAACCTCCAGTTTATTCCTGTTCTTTTTACTTGAGTCATTTGCTGAAACAGGATGCAGTTGGGCTCTATCAAGTTATGTAAGACACTTTGAAAAAAGTCGTACTTTCGATTTCAGTGTTATGCCATGGGACTTGTATTGCAATAAAAATTATTATAAAACCATGATTGGCTTGTGGACTCAGCAAAGGTTGGCAATTAACTGGCCAAAAGAAGAAAAGTTTGCGACAACCAGAATGTTGGAATTCTGACTAAAGTTTGAAATTTGACATCCCTGCTAAAAAAAAATTAATTTAAAAAAAAAAAAAAAAAGGAATCTTTCTCAAACTAATATGTGTAGCAAGCAAAAAGGAAAGAACAACTTTGTAACTAACAATAATCAATGGCATGAAATGAAAACTGAAATCTTTCAGCACAATACCAAAGATCTGTCAAATCTTTTAGTTTTTGTGAATTTTGCGTACAATTATCAGAGACATCCTACTAGCATTTACCGCAATTGAATTTACAATGAAAATTTCATTAAACGGATCAGTAAGATTTTATTCATGAAACAATGTTTTGATTAATTTTTTACAGAAAAAGGTTGAGTACAGATAAATTACAGACCTTATACAAAATTTGAAGTTCCTCATTTTTAGAATCTGCTTGTAGTAAAGAAGCCCTGTTTATATAAGCATCAGCTTGGTTGGCATCCTCATCCTCCAAGAACAGTCGTGCTATCTTCAGATAGGTTTCTAGTTTGTAATCTGAACTGTACTGTCTGAACAACATGAAATATAAATCCATTTGATGACTATCAGATATATATATATCAGATATAACCCACTTGACTTAAAATACAGAAAACATGAATGCTTTATTCACTTTATAAAAAACTTTAATAAATTGCTTTGTAAAGATTTATGTTTATAATTGTTTGAAAATGTGAATAATTCCCAGCTCAGCTTCATATATTGTATGAACTCTACAAGAAATATGCATCTATTCAAAGGTTGCCTCTCTGTTTCATGAGTAGAAGGAAACTGTTTCACCCTCTATTATGCCCGACCATCTGCTTGAAATAACATACAAAACTGAAATATCTTTACATTACACATTTTTTAAAAGGCCTTGATGACAACGTTCAGTAAGTTTTTTTTTATTTTCTTCACTATGTAAAACACTAGACACCCAGAACACATAGTATTGGTAAAATTAAGCAACACAAGGTCAGCCGAATAAATAAAAAGTACAACCTCAGCACTGGACTATTATTTGCAATTTACAGGTACCATACTACCAGTGAGACATACTTCTGTCCTGTCTCCAAGGGTATGCCAACCAGCACATTTGCTGCTTCTCTCCAACTTTCCTCTCTTTCATAAATACTAGCCAAATGCTGGCGGATGGCTGCAACCTGAGTAGAGGAAAAAAAAAACTGTACCTTTGCACAAACTGTATAAACCATTTTACTATCAGCTATATCTAATTAACGACTAAATGAATAGATTTTTTTTCTTCAAACTTCCATTCCCGATATTTCTGAAGTTTCTTTGCAATACATAAAATCAAACAACTAAATGCATTGGGATTTCCTGACATATTCTTAGCTTCAATTCATATTCTTTCAAAGTTCATCAGATGAGCTTACATAAACTAGGATTCAAATTCTGTTTTTGCTCTCTTCATTCTTTGAAGAAAATCCACAACCTTGAACTGCAATCTATTTCAGGGAGAAGTGACTTCAGTTCGGCCATTTCTTCTCAAAGTAATTTTTGGACCACATCACTAGATTGTAATATACATGTCTCACTTTAAAAAAAAAAAAAATGTGTATCTTCTGAATATACTAATTTACAAACACTCTAGCAAAAAAGTTACCTGCTCTTCAAATGAAATCACGCGGGCTTGAATTTTCTCTAGAGTAAAGTGGGATACCTCTTTTGCCACAGCATCTGGCATTCGAGCCAACTGTGAAGTAAAGTCAGTCAGTATCTGCCTCGAGATCACCAAGCTCACTCCTTCACTAACCACTGTGAAAAAGTAAACAGTAAGAAATACTGTGAGCGCATTGACAAACACACGTTAACTCCTTCATTTATGCTCTTACTAGCTTAATTCAGTTAAATTGGTAATTAAATTCAAATAAGAACAGAAAAAAGAGCATGTAAGTCAAAAATTTTGCATATCAAAGAGGCACTCTAAAATAATTATGAAAACATTTTGTTCTTCCACAAATGGAGAACAGGTCATAAGTGCTGTAAAGTAAAATCACAGGCTGGTTCTCTTAATTAACTGCAAATAATTTTCTCAACACCCTCTGCTGTATTTTTTTTTTCTCTTTTGTTTTCTTTTACTGTGTTTTTCTAACAAGTTTATAAAATAATCACTGCACTGCTCCATCAATAAATATCTATTTCTACTGGCAAGTTTCCAATTACCCTAAGGCAATAACTAGCAGTAACTGAAATTCATCAGTTTTGGCTGGATATGTATTCAATCTTTTCAAGACAGGCAGAAACAATGTCCAGAATAACAAATATACTGCAAGTACATTTATTCATTTATCCTGACTTAAACTAAGTGACTTATTTATTTTGCTTCTCTTGCCTATTTCATACTCTTGTTGCTTAATGAAGGTGGAAGGACTCTTCATTTGCAAAAATTATTAATACAGTGGTCTCCGCCTAAGAACCCTCTTTTTAAGAGCCTGGTCCACGTAAGAACCTGCCTCTGCTGCAAAACAGAATTTTTCCTCTATAATTTAACCATCTAAGAGCCCGTTCCCAAGTAAAAAATTCGCCTAAGAGCTCGGTGTCGTGCTAAGACATGCAAGTACTTATGGTGTAATTTCACATCATACTAATATATTGTCCACTTGAGAGAAACACACAGTGCTAGATGTGCGGTAAAATGGGGACAGGGATGGAGAGAACAGGTAGACAAAGGAGTAGAAGTGATCGTTGATATATAACTGCATAATCAGGCATCATTGTGGACTAACCCGTAGGCATTTCTTTGTTTGACAACACATGGGGACAGAACATGATTGGCTCTGTGGACAAGGAGGACTAAGTTTAGCCTCCTGACTGGTCAGTTCTTTTGTTACTTCGGTGGGTCTGTAAACACTTGAGCCATTCACATGTTTATTGGTAGGGTGGCATAGCAACATCATGTTTTCGACCATGATACTGTTACATGACAACTCACTCAGCATCTATACTCTGGGTAGTACTGATGCAATTATACGCTAAAAAAGATCAGGAATAGCTAGATCTAATTATATAACACACACATAGTGAAGACGACTGTACTTATTCGCATAGATAAATTTTTAACTTACGGTAACGATCAACACTAATCATAGTAGTGATAACAACTGACTTGTGGTCTGACGGGTTGCGTAACTTTTCAATCCACCTAAGACCTCGTCCGCCTAAGAGCCCGCTTTTTTTGTCCCCCGACGACCGGGTTCTCAGGCGGAGACCACTGTATATTATAAATTATATGAGGGTTGGAAACTAACTTAATATAACAGCTGGGACATTTTGCTATGCCACAAAGCATTTTGCTAAGCCACAAAGCATTTTGTGTAAAAAACATATTCTCGAACAGTCTTGTGCATCTAAGGATGGTGTTTAAAAAATAGAAGAGCATAACACTGCAGACCATAATGTTTCTAGAAAAATATTCATGCATACCTTCTAATCATCACAGCTGGAAATTTGTTAAGAGAAGTTCACAAAGCAATTAAGTCCTTTGTGCAGCTTCATCAAGAATTCAGTCATATGTCTATATTTTACATAATATATTAAAGCCATTTCCTCATTCTGAAACAGTGCATGTGATTTATGTATGTTTTAAATAAAATACTTACATGCTTCAATAAAAGCTTGGAGAGATGGCACCATCTCTGGACCTCCAGTCTTTATAATGCCCTCCAGAATGGATTTGTATCTAAAAATATAGAAACAAATTCACATGAACCTGTATGTAACTCTGATCAGAATAATACATTTAATATTTTTCAAAACTTGATTTCCTATCTGAACTGTTCATCTGCATTAATGTATATAACGCTGTGAGAATGGGAGAACTCTCCATGAATAGATAGATATGTCTTGCGACTAGGGCGAATGAGTCGGGAGTCGTGCCAGGCAATGAAGATATATGGCTATTTTTAGTCGTTTTTAATTACTTTCCAACTAAGATGCAAAATTTTTTTGTTTCCACAAAACGACAATTTAATGTTTTCAATCTGAAAAAAGAAATATTTTTGTATCATAGTCGGAAAATGGTTAAAAAAATACAAAAACGGCTGTGACTTTAACTCACCCAGCGCGACTTCCGACTCATTTGCCCTGGGTGCAAGACATTATGACCTAGAGTCAAGCTTCCCTACCTAGCTAAGGAGCCACGGAACCAATGAGTCACTGAAAATCTATCATTACTTGAAAAATTACTATATGAGATGCGACACCATGAAAAAGGCTCTCGTCAAATTTTGAGCATACAGAGTTCTTGGTATCATTCTGAAAAATATTCATTTCCCTCTCTGTGTGTGAAAAAAAGTTTTGTTCTACTTTAAGTAAAAGTCAAGATATTAGCAATCAAAGACAAAGACAGTGCGGCTGATCTGTTTTCTGCTGTTGAATTTAGTGAGAAAATGGCCGATCACTTTTGTAAATCCTTCTATGTCCTTATTGGGCCATGCCACTTAATTTCAATTTTTGGGCTTTTACTCAATCTATTTCAGCAAAATTAACTCTGGAGTACATTTTAACATTGGTATAGAACTAGAAGGGTTCTGTGTAGAAAAAAAAAAAAATAATGTTAAAAATTCATTCACTGTTGAAAAACCTGTGATTTTTCCAGTCGTTTCAATTTGACAAGTGATCATGTCATGTCTCATAAGTTCAAGTTCAGTAACTTCACAATTAACCTTGAATATTCTATTGGATCAGTCAGGCACTGTTCACTTATATAATACACAAATTCCTGAGCATAGAATGTTGACAGAATTTCGCAAGAGAAAAACAACAGAACAATAGCAACTTCAGATCTTATCAAGGAATTCAAGGACTGATGTCGGGGGGGATGATCTGAAATATGGATTTTGCTAAAAAAAACAACAAAAAACCCTGTGATTTTGCGCTTTTGTTTTCTTTTAAAAGCACTGCCTTTTCTTCGTATGTGGTACCAAAAAGTCAGTAAGTCTATTCTAACATCATTGACCAATGGTCATCCAATGGGAGACCTAGTGTATTGTCAATCAGGATTTGGCGCCACCTGGCTGCTACATGAGGCTGTAGATCATCGCGATTTGATTATATATTGGGAAAGGGTGCAAAACACACTTGACTATAACTTCTTCTAGCAATATCACGAGTTCCAGTGCCAGGGATGGACACTGGATGACCACTATGAGGCAAGATGGAAATACATACATGTATAATAATCACTGCTTTTATGCCCGAATCAACGATTTAATCATCTGACTGGCAAAAAAAAAAATGCAAGCAGCAGCACACGCCACTTGCCTGTTTTGTGTGGAATTTCAGATGTTTTGGTGCAATAGAAAACTACTGAGTAGTTTTTTTTGTATGTGTGATTTTTTTTTTCAATATTAATTATATTTTTGCCCAGTGCAATGGACACTACCCTTGATTCAAGGCCCTGGTCTGCTTCTGCTGTGGAAGTGGTGAAAATGGCTTATATTGATTACTCTATTCCAATTAAATGATGTAGATTTATTATTGTCTATGCAATTATGACTGTATTGATGCTGTCTGAGTGTTCCAAATGGCAAATAAACTTTTTTGGTTGATTAATTACTAATGGTGCTGTTTACTTTAGGGTTAGATTTAGATTATGGGTAAGGTAAGGCTAGGGGTATGGGTACATTCTAGTAAGACTTAATCCTTTCGTGTATGCATTAATCAGCTGCCGTCTTCGTGTGAGGTTTCAACTTCCTGCACACCGTGGCAGCCTCATGTATATATAATACATTTTTCTGATCTCTGGTCAGCTGAAATTCAGTGCTTGCAGAGAATCAGTAACAGCCTATTTCTTCTTCAAGCAAATTACCCCAGTTATGAAATTTGAATGAAGAATAAATGATTTATGTGCTGTATCTGTCATAATTTTCAACCAAACTATTTTGATACTCCATGTCATACAAAAAGAAACAAATCAAGAGACTGAGAGAGAGAGAGAGAGAGAGAGAGAGAAGAGAGAAAAAAAAAAAAAAGGACGATATTAACTGCGAAACAGCCACAAAGCCCGCAGTGTTCTTCATGACGAGTTGCCACCTGCCAGTCTGGGCTCGCGGTGATAGTGCTTTGTTTCGTTTTTGACATGACAATTGACTCCACCCAGCTTTCTAAATGGCACTGCGTAGGCCTCCATCAGCCCTCTGACTGACTATGTGCTTCCTCAAATCCCTCCCCGAACTCCACCCTTGTTTGACACATCATAAGACTTGAAACTAGACATTGATAGATGGGTTGTACTTACAAGTACACGTCAATTACGCAGGAGCGTCAAGTTTGTCACCCTCTGCACACAGATCATACTGTTACACATTCATCCATACATTCATCCATAGCCCTAGTGTAACTCCATGGACCAAGCTATTTCATGAACGGGTGTATTGACGTTTCATGCTATAGTATCTCAATGTAAACTGTAAGCTGTCATCCCTTTGACCATGTGGATTTCAATCATTCTTAGATCAGATGAGCCAGCATTTGACTTCCCATGGCTATAAAGAAATACTGGCATAAAATGAGAGCACAAATGAGCTATCTCAAATGTAGATGAATAGATATATAGACT
Source organism: Peronia verruculata (assembly GCA_038406235.1). Classification (NCBI taxonomy): domain Eukaryota; kingdom Metazoa; phylum Mollusca; class Gastropoda; order Systellommatophora; family Onchidiidae; genus Peronia; species Peronia verruculata. Next base: position 7,158 of record JBCAUA010071243.1, read on the forward strand.
GCTTTAGCTTTCATATATATGCATAATTATAGCTCACTTTTACTCTCAACAGTACGATCGCTAATCAACATGAAACTTGTTGAGTGACCATGTGGTTGGGAGTGTCTGGTTGTTATTCAGTATGGAATAACAAAGACTATTTGATATTCCCCTCCGACATCATTGTATATGTTTGATTATAGACTTGCAAGATACTTGAGAACTTGAGTAGTCCACATGGCCTATGATTTTTGTTCTTCCTTTCCATCTAACAGGAGTTCATCACTGATAGTATCAGCTGTCTCATAATTTTACCAACTATAATTTCCATTAAGTCTTGAAAGATTGTAAAATGAGGTGCAACCAAGTCTTTCATTTAATGCCACTCTGATAAAATTGGGCAGATAAACCATTTTAAGTCTCAGCGAATGGTAACAAATATCACTGAGGAGCCAGTCGGTGCATATAAATACCATCATCACACTACTAAATGGCAAGTCACCTGTGTTATATATACCACTGTCGCATTTCTTATGCTAAATATTGTAGGCTTTTGAAGAATAAAACAACTTTCATTTCTATCTGTTAAGTCTCTGCTTCACTATGCTTTCTTACACAACACATTTGACTTATAGCTTTATCAAAAGCTGAACCACATTGATCTGGGTCTAGATCTTGGTTAGATTGCATCTCAGTTCATGACAGATCTTATATATTGTTAGATGTATTGGCATTTTGCCCATCATCCAAATCTAAATCGAATCCAATATCAATGGCTGATTCCTAATCACTCACTATGTCACTTTTGTAGACTATAGTAAATGAGCTGAAAAGTGAGTGAACGAGACAACAGCGATCGATGAGGCAGAAGGAACGGTCTCATACAGCTGACTTAAGTGCCAACAACATGCTGTGTAGCTGCCTCACAACACGTGCTAACACACTCTAGGTATCTCAGGTATGTCAGTTTAACCCTTTCATGTACACACATTAAACAGCAGCAGTCTTCGTGCCTATGTTCAACTTCCTGCATACTGTAGCAGCCCGGTATGTTTACATTTTTCTGACCTCCAGTCGGCTGAAGTTCAGTGGTTGCAGAGGAACAGTCACAGTCGATATGTTTTTCAAGCAATGTGCCCCGCTTGTTATATTTAAATGAAGGATAAATGATTAATCTAGTGTACCTGTCATTATTATCAACGACCTATTTTAACATTCGATGTGATATAAAAAGAAGCAGAAATTGTGAGACAGAGAGGAAGGAGAGAAAGAAACAACAATAAAAAAAGAAGAATATTAAAATAATAGTGTAAGCTTTTGAAGAGTAAAATAGTAGGAATTTTATGTTTACACACAAATTTCATTTTTATCTAATAAGTATCTGCTTGACTATGTATGCCTACTCAACACAGATGACTTAGATCTAGATCTGGACTCTACAGCTTGATTGAAAGCTGATCCGTGTCTAGATCTAGGCTAGATCACATCTCAGTTCAAGCTAGATCTTACGCATATGGTAAGATTAATTGGCGTTTTGCCCGTCACCCAAATCTAGATCAAATTCAGTGTCAATGCCTGATTCCTAATTACACACTATGTCACTTTCTTTGGTTCCTGCAAACAAGCTCAAAAGCCAGTAAATGAGACAGCCAGAGCGCAATGGTGATCAAAGCGGCAGAAGGAATCATCTCGTGCCGCTGATCAAAGCACTGTACAACACACTGTGTAGCTGCCTCAAAACATGCGGTATCACAGAAACCTCATTTGATTCTTCAATGAGGTTCCTTTCCCTTATTAGATCACGAATGTCATTTTATGAACCACTGATAGCCCACCGAAAAAGGGGTGTTTCCTGCGTCGGTTTCTGTCCGTCTGAACAGTAACAGTGCTGTGAGCCAAGTGTTGGTTTCTGTCACTCTAGACCTTAGGCAGCGATCTCGGACATGTCGGTTTCTGTCAGTTTAAACACAAAAGAGTCGAATCAGTAAGTATAATCATGCAGTGATTGCAGTCTAATCGATATGTGCCGTTTTTGCGACTGTAGTCGTAGTAGACTGGGACCACAAAACGAAGGTAATGCAGAGTTATGTCCCTGTCAGAGAAATTTCAGAAGGGTCTGCCTGAAAGGGCTGTGTCAAATAAAGGATTAACACATTTTGCGGAAAAAAGATCTAAAGTCAAGGAACCCCTATGGGCCAACCCCACCGATGGGCAAGTGGCCAGTTTATTGCCTTATATTTTGGTTAGGCAACTTTTCTCAGCTGCTTTTTTATTTTTCTTTGCCTATCCCAAGTATGTCCTTTGTTGATGTGCTCTGACAACAATATTGAGAAGCTGGTTGTGAACTGAGAAGAAATTTTGTCACTAAACTGAAGAAAGTATGGGAGGCTGCCATTTTTATCAGTTTCTTAACAAATATGCTAGAGGAAACAATTATCTCATAAATGCTACCAAAGTTTAAATTGAGTAACAACAAAACCATAGCGCTTTAGTGCCAGCCTGAAAACAGAAAAAATTACGAATTTTCCGCTATGTGCAAGGTAGAGGCTATTTATAAGGTGGCTCATTCTGGGCAGTCCTGTTTTCTGGGATGAACCCAATAAGGGCCAGCAGTTTCTGTACCTCTAAATACTTACATGGGACATTTTTTGTGTGCATTTATGCAATTTTTTTTTTTTTAAATTACCTGTATTCAAATATTTTGAGGTTCATTTTTCATCAAATTAAAAGAAAAATATAATTTCTAGAAGGATCTAATGCTTCTGTTATTTTCAGTATCATGGCACCACCAAAGCAATTGTCTTACTCTGACAATGCAATACAAGCTCCTCCCAGTGCTGTGAAAGAAAAACTGAGCTTCAGGGAAGCCTCTAAGCAGTACAATATCCCCAAGATAACTATCGAAAACAAGACTTAGGGGATTCCATCTTCCACACTGTTAATATACCCTTGTCAATAGGCAATCTCTAACATTTGTCTTATTAATAAAAATAAACAAATTATTTAAATTTAATAAAGAATAACCTCAACGACTGAATTTTCAAACTTTTAAAATTAAATAAAGTATTCAAAATCTATTTATTTTTAATGTATAACATGTTATAGTGCTGGTGGTATATAGTCAGTTAATGCTCAGTATACAGTGTTTCAATGAAAATATGTGTGATGGCTGTTTGGGTGTGATGGATGGTGTGTATGTGGATTGGATTGAATGTGGTGAGTGTTGTGGTATCATGTGAATTTGAATTGCACACATAATGAGAAACTGGTTGGGAGGACTATGGAAGAGATTGAAGCACTAATGTATATATATATGTGTGTGATTTTTGCAACGGTAAATAAATGTCACTTGTTATTTTCATATACCATTACCATGTGTTTTCAATTCTCTATAGTTTCATGTCAATTGTGTGCAGACTGTTTGTATGAATTGTGTGTCGTGTGTACCATACTGTTGTTACCTGTCAATCTCCTATGAACAAAACCCCAACTCCTTTTATCGTTGAATGGTCTAGACAAAACAAAGTGGTATAATAAAATATTGTTAAAATAATTTATCGAAGTGTTATTCCGCACCCGAGTTTCGGGTGTACAATGCCGTCAGATTATTTTGCACCCAGTTCACACATGCACAGAAGATGCCATAACCCACCACTCCGTCAATTAGCGTGGTAGGCTGGCTAGCCTCATAGATCTAATCTGTAAAGCGCCCACGATGGGACCCTTGACAAGAAGCAATATTTTCTATGTGGGTGCAAAGTTTACCTCAGGTGATCATTTCAGACAACAACTAAAAAAATCTGAGGATGAGACAAAGTGCTCATTTGTTTTTAAGAACAGCACAAAATCAGAAACTGATAACAAAAAAAAAAAAAAAA
>JBCAUA010071254.1:0-11014 GCA_038406235.1 Peronia verruculata
TTTTCTCTTTTTGTTGGCGAGCTTATTTTTGATGCAGAGGAATTCTGTTCACTCCATAATCCTTTTAAAAAAAGTACTAAACTTTCACTACACAAGTTTGCCGTCGCTTGCGGGCACCGAGATGTGACTGACCTTTTGAACCCGCTTGACTCGGCGGGTCGGCAGGAAACTAAAGGAACGGTGGTGAACAGCCGTGAAAAAAAAAACCACCAAAAATATCAAAGAGAGACCATAGATAGAGAAGTACAATGAATGCAAGCATAAACTATTCTTTCACCACCTCTCCACCTATCTTTCTTCTTTCATCCTGGACTATGATACCCCAGCTTATTTCCTTCTCTTTCCCACATTCGCAACTGTTTATCTCGGCTCTAGAAACTTCGCCAACCCCAACATATTTAATCTACATTTAACAACACCAGAAACAAAAACGTTCCAGATGTTGTCAGTCCTCTCTGCAAGCAGTGGATTTGCTTCGGCCAAGAAAACGGATGGAAATCCCCGTCTAATTTTAGTACGGGGGTTGGCGGGTGCAAGCACTTGAAAATGTTCACTGTCACTGACATAGAAATGCACTTACAAAATGCTCTAGGATCTCCTGGTGGGACTGACAATAAACATCCGTGGGTGTTTTGTTCCTAACAGGAGGTACAAACACTGAGGCGGGGATTTCCAACTTTTTGCTTTGTCGTATATGAAGTATTACCGATGTTCCCCTCTGTAAGTATTTCCCCCTGCCCACGGCAGATGTGACACCAAACACGATAAGCTTTACACAGCTTTCAGGAAAGACAGGACAACCCAATTTTTACACCACATCCGCCCTGAGATAAACAAGGATAAAAATACCACGAACTGCAGCAACAACGACACGAACAATGACAACAGGAAAAACATTAACGATAACACCGCCACCACTAACAACAACAACAACAAAACCCCACAAACACAATCACACGAACATAAATTCCAGAAATGTCTCTTCCATCTGCTGTATAAAAATACTCCACAGTTTTCGCTGAACACATTAAAGCAGGAATTTCGTTTAGGAGAATATGACTCGAAATAAACAATAACACTGGCGTTCTTTTCTCAGACATTTCTTTGTGTTTTTCCTCTTTTCGCCCTCTCCCATACAACCTCTCTGTCCTGGGGATCCCAAGATAGCCACGCTATGGCAAACTCACCCAAATCTAGTTTTCATTCATTTCTGCCAAATGAACTCAAGGGGGACACACTTTGTATGGGGAAAAGCTTTACGAGGCGCCGTAAAATTATCCCTCAATTTCCAAACCCGAGAATACCCGGCCCATTTTCCCTGTCTGCTCCGCTAAAAGAAAGTGTCATGATTTCTGGAGAAAAGAAATATCATAATAATTCTGACTTGGGCCCGGGCGCCCCAGTTCTGCTATGGCCAGGAGAGTGTCTGCTATGGCCAGGAGAGTGTCTGCTATGGCCAGGAGAGTGTCTGCTATGGCCAGGAGATTTTTGGGCTGCTTTCTCAAACGTTGTCCTGACTGACCGTAACGGGACTTCATCCCCCCCCCCCCCAAAAAAAAGTTTTCACAGCAAAGCATGTCCCAGAACTGACACAAACTTTATCGTTATGTTTGTTTTGTTCTGTTTTGTTTCTTACATTGTTTATTTTCTGTCTTCCTTCAGGCCAGAGCTCTCTGGCTGTGACCGCATGGCTGGCAAGTGAGTAGTCTGTGCAGCTTTAGAGGCTCCCCCAGCAGCCCCGTGAATTCATTAACTGCCCATATACTCAACAACAACAACAATAACAACAACAACAACAATACTAACAACAAAACACATATGAACACACATTATATACACAGAGAGCAATTATATCCCAAAACTGGCACACATTGTATCGTTATTCCGTTATTCTCTGTTTTGTTTTATTGGCGATGACACGGTCTGATCAGCATTTCTTCACTGTAAGGCAAAACATTACATCTGTCACTTATTAACAGTTAATTTTGATGTCACAGAAATACTCATAGAAACAACGCCGGCGTGGACGGGAGGGGGAAGAGGAAAGAGAGAGAGAGAGAGAGAGAGAGAGAGAAAGAACGAAAGAAAGAAAATTAAAGAGATGGATAAAATTATATATGACACACACGAGATGGCATATTCTATTTGATTTCACAACTAGGACAGCCAGAGAAATTGTTTATTTACTAAAAACCCGTTGAGACATGGGGTTGAAAGAGATAGTGAGAACGTAATGAATAATTTACATCAAAAGTCAACCAAGCTGGCCACACTTTCCTCCCCTCAACCCCACCTCATTCCCTGTGACAGGAAGAGATCAAAGAACAGCCCATGAATGGCCGTCTCATTTCTTAAATGTCACACCTGAAGTCGTTGTCTAAGATTTTTCCGAAAATTTGAAATGTCAAGCAGCACTTTAACTTCGCAGCAGCGATTCTTCTTCCCGACATCCGACTATCTCCGACGCCAGTGCACGGCTACGTCGGATGTGTGTGAAGGTAGATGCTCTTTATCAAAGCCGTCCTGGGCACAAACCGCTGCAGCTGCTGAAGGCTGATTTACATATCTGGAGCCCAGAGAATGAGACCGAGAACTGAGATAAACGACAATACAGAGCCACCTTATTTCCTGTCTCCACGGGTCTGTAGATCGCTTGGCCTGCTGCTTTCGGCTGAGACCGAGTTAGGCTGGACTAAACATGACAGTACGCAAAACAGAGGCATAAAAACTAAAAACTAACTGTACACCATACTATGACTACGGTAGAAGTTTGTGAGTTCGCATATAACCATTAGCGTCCACCAGCTCAGTTTTCTGTTGCTCTATCTCCATTTTTCACATTTTCAGAAAATTGATGTTTTACATTTATCAAACGCTTTTGCACACAGGAGACCGGACCTATTTGAGCAAGTGATTGCTGAAATAACTACATTATATGGTAGATTGACTCTCATTCTTTCCTATGGCATGTATATAATACCAAACAGCCCAAACGTGAGATAGAGCAACAAAGATCTGAGCTTGCAGTCTGTCCATACGTCTGGTCAGCATTCCCAGCTGAAATAAGGACGATTCCCGCCACATGTTATATATAGCTTGTAATCCTAGGATGATCTCTGCTCTAAACACGAGTCCAGTTTGGTCAGAAACATTTCTGTGGGGAGATTTTAAAGTATTTCTAACATTTTCCTTGGACAGCGGCGTCTCCACCCATTCTTAAACTCGCTGTTGTCTTACTAGGTTTTCTGTTTGTTTGTTTTGATTTTTAACCGGCATGACGAATAATGTTTGTCCATATCAGAGAAGACTAGACGTCGGGCTCAAGAAGCCACGGGACTGCTGAACCTCTGACAAAATCAGGTTCACATCTTTCCTATTACTGTATTAGGATCAGAGCTCGCGCCAGTTCTATGGAGAAGCCCTGGACCAGGCCGCTCCTCATCAGCAGGTTTCTCTACTATAATATACTAGCTGGGTACCCCACGGCCTCCGTGGGAGTTTTTTAAAAATATATGGTCCTGCGACTTAAATTTTTTGGCCAGCATGCGCACCTCCATGCTGATATTTTGGTTCAGTAAACTGAATATTACTCAAAGAAAAAAGGGTTTTGAATACATCATCTGTCCCGCACGGAAGTGATGGCGGACAAAATGAATGATAGCTCGGCATTAAAAATTTAAATTAAAACAACTGTGTAAATTCAATCAAAATAAAGACTAGCCTATAACACAGTTGGGTATCAGTTGCCCACGTCTGTAATTTTATTTGAATTTTAAATGGCTGCCGATTCTGACTTTATTGGACTATAAGATAAGTGCCACGCCCCCTGATAGCTCTTATTATATAGATTACAACAGATGAACAGCCGCAATATTTGTCATAGTTTAGTGATTATGATCGTGTTTTATATCTATCTTGGTTGATTTGTGGCATTTATGATATTAAAAGCAGAATAACTATCCGTAACACTGACTTTTAAATAATTCTTAATTATATATTTATTCATTGTTTTTCAATAGGTCCTGTGTTTCTTGCTCCTGGTGGATGCTATTGTTTCGATAGCTGTTGTTGTTGTAAGCATAGTCGTTGTGTGTACAATTAGCATGATTAATGCAGAGAATGTTGGACTCTTGTCTGTGTCCCACTGGACATACTAACGAGTGAATAAGGGCCATTGTTTACAATCTCGTGACCTAGCACGATGTTGGTGACCCTCGTTAGTTATTCATCCTTTTGACAATAAAAATGTCTGATTGAGCGCCGTCGCCATGGAACAGGGGCAGTAACTCTCAGTGTCACCGTACCAAGGTGAGACAACTCATTGTGCCCAATCAAGGGCGGGGGAGAAAATACTTCACACTTCCCGCTAGAGGGGGCTTGGTCACGTATCTGTACATTTCGCTTCTTCTGACCATCGCTCAATGTCAGGAAGCAGACGATGCCGTAGAAACGGCGACAATAGCCGGCCAATCGTTGAGTTTCAAAGGCCGAAATGAAATCATGCCGTGACTATTTCTGTTATCATAATTCACTTCTATATGTCAACTATTTGCGTTACTTTTACCTTTTGGCTGCTGTTGTTTCCTATTATATTCACTTTCATGTGTATAACCTTATGTAGCTAAGCTCTCAGCACCCTCATACTAAGGCTCACTGTCTGGCAATGTGTCTACAGCATCCTCGTGATTCCTCATCAGTTATAGTAGGCTACTACCTGACTTGGCTACGAGATGTAGCAAACTCGCCCTGCCTTTAAGCCTTCTATCTGTGTGCAGACCATGAGAAAAATGGATACATTTTATTTCACTGGAAACATGTGCACTGTAGATTAACCAAGGATGATTACAGTGGTATTCATTGAGGGGTGTTTTAATTTTTTTTTTTTCTCTGTAAGACTGGATATTATGTGTTATTTCACCTATAAATTTGCACGAGAAACACCGCGTTGTGCATTCATTACAGGATCATTAGTCTTTGGCAAAGTGCTTTAGATCATATCCACAGTGGCCGCTATCACTGATAACGAGAGACAATGATTCCCAGCCAAACTTTTGGAACAAACTTAATTAATGTAAAGATTTTTGTTTCATACGCAAGTTAGGAGGATTATTTTTACCGTGTGCAGTATAAAAAATGTTCATATCTTTAATTTCTGTATCAAGCAGACTGAAGCTATATAGTTGTAAAAAGCTAAATTGTTTTAGGAGAACAACCAGAGTAAAGCAAGAGTTTCGCCGTGCCCAGATGACCAAAGCAAATCAAATTAAAACGAAAAATGGATTTATTCAACAATTACATCTTTGCATGGCTGAGAACAGCAAAAAATGAAATATGAAGGGTTTTTTGTTTTTTTTAATTTCATTTTTTAAGGAATAATATTGCCTTTGGCACTTTTACTGTTTTACCTGAATTTATTGTTATGAGCGAGTTTCTGTTTCTTCTTATTTGAGTTTGGGTGATAACACACACACACACACACACACACACACAAACACACACAGGCCCATTAAAAAATAAATAAACAAATGAGAACGTTATTTCTGTTTTCTTAATATTCTATATTATTGTTACATAAATGATTCATCATCGTGCTGGCTCCACGTGAGATCCACAAAACCCAACATGTCGATCAATAATAATAACATTCTGGATACTTAAACTGTAGACGGTGCCGCCGCTGCTTGGAGCTCTCGCGTGTACTCGCCCACTTTTCTGACGGTGCCCTTGTATGTGTAGATAGAACAGTAGAAAGAACAGACATTCATAAGGAATTTCACATGGTCCCTATATCAGTTTTTTTTTTTTCTTTTGCTGAATAAAAAAGTTAAAGTAAAAGTACCATCCCTTGACCCCCAAGAGCGGAAATTGGCTTGGCCATTTCAGACCGCGTCGCCGCAGTGCAGCGCCAATGTACTTCCCCCGATATACACCAGGTATCCGTTTTACAGATGGGTGGGCTGAGGAAGATTGTGTGTTAAGTATCTTTCCTAAGGATACAACATGCAACTGTTGCGATTCGAACCACCGACCTCTGCTTCCAAAGGTCTCAGCACAAATAAAACAATTTATCTAAATACACTTATGGCTTTTACCTTCGTCACAATACTTCAGAATGCCATGTTATATTATTTACATTATTGCTTGTTTGTTTGCATCAATCCACGTTAAAAAATTGCCATCGTGTTAAATCTGTTTTCTACGATCCTTTACTTTTGCATATAGCAGTGAATTAGAACTGGTTGTTAGAATGATCGCGTCTTCATACTGAGTAAAAGCTTCTAAATAAATAATTTCCCGTTTGGAAAAAATTATAATAATTGCTCTTTCTGTACTGGCACTTTGCCTGATTTGGTCTCTATTGACCCTGTTTCTCATGTGAAAGTAAAGTAAAGTAAAAGTACCATCCTTTGACCCCCAAGAGGGGAAATTGGCTTGGCCTTTAGACCGCGTAAATCTGCGCGTAAGTGCATTCCTCTCTGTGTCTACAATGATAAGATTTCTCTAACCATCTCTGGGTCTGACTTTGATGGGTCTAACAAGTCCTTTCCACTGATGCATAGAAGTAAACACTATGCATTGCCGGCTCCAGCGATAGATTAACCTACCTGGCCTCGCTGACCTCTCCCGACATGTAAGTCGGCTAATTCCCTACCTGCACTCGTTTGGCTCACCTTAGCGTGATCTGACAAAACCTCTTTTCTCAGTACTCTGTAATGAAACATCATTATACCCAGCCCTAAGACCCCTTTGCCAGACAAAAGCGGTGTTCAACGAGCAGTGTAGAGAGGGGGAAAAAAAACTTCATCTAAAACCTTAGTAAACTCTTAGCAAGAAAAAGGAAACATTCTCTTTTTACCATACATGTAATTTCTTTCTGAAGTGTTCACGATGCGTTTCGAGTACAACGCTCAAAAGTGTGTGTGTGTGTTTGTGTATGTGTGTGTGTGTGCGTGCGTGCGTGCTTGGTTTGTGTGTCTTTGTATGTGTGTGTGTGTGTGTGTGTGTGTGTGTGTGTGTGTGTGTGTGTGTGTGTGTGTGTGTGTGTGTTTCAACACCTCTTTTGTCTGGAAAGGGAAGTCACAGGGCTGAAAACAATGATCTCCCATTATTTCCCCATCTTGTGGAACATAATTATCGATTCCGTCGTCTCATTCTGAAACAACCCCATTCTGCTTATTACGTCTTACATAAAACAATAATAGTAGTAAAGACTGCAGAAACTAAATCGAATTGTCTCCGAAGATGATACATTTTTCAGGAAAGCTGCTTTATTATAGTAGATAATACAGCTCTGGACGACGGAGGGAGTAGGAGAATATAAGTAATGTACACGTGAAGCACTCAAGACCAGCAGGAGGAGTCTAGTTGTCAAAAGAGGGCACGCAAGGGCATGTTATAGTCTTAATACTTAGTATTAAATTCCGCTCTTTCGTTTGTCGAGTCCTTTTTCATCTCTATATTTTATACCAACCCCACTTTACTTCCTTGTCTTTCTTTTCTTAGTGATCGGTGCATGTTTCATTCAGTCACTGCCGCCCCTATCTGGCCGTATTATGTTAAGGCATATGAAACAAGATATACATAAACAGACATTCAGAATATATTTAGGCCGACTCTATTTACACGACTAGTCTGAGTACGTTACTCGCGATAACGGAAAAAATCACGAGCGCTGTCCCACGTGTCGGAAAACAGAGAGAATCCTCTCCTCTACACGCCAGTTTTTTTTTTTTTTTTGACGATTAAAATGAACTAGACCAACCCCGCTGGCTTTATCTGCAGGGACACTTGACCAGCGCAAAGTCCACATAGGTGCGATGAACGGGTGACAACTGTTCAAGACAGACCCAGTCGCGTAAATAGACACTTCCTTATATTTAATAATATATGAATAGTCATTATTATCATTACGGAGGATAGCACAGTGTCAAATCACCCAGGATGCACAACACACTAGACTTGAATGAAACAAACAAAGAGCTGTTGACAATGAGAAATTAATTAAAAATTTCTTACTCTCTGAACTCGAGAAAATAAGTTGACGGTAATAATAATATGTATATATAGACACTTGGTAATATATAGAATATCAGTTTTGGATAATGCATGTCTGGGAATCAACGGACGTTTATTAGTTCTGTATGCAAACTAAGATATAGACATACCTTTCATAATATTGCTCCAGGTGTGCCCTTGGAATGAGCAATGTCCAAAGCTCAATTCTGTTTCTTCGCCATTCAGAACTTACGTGCAGGAACATGACGTGGACTATCAAGATACAAACCAGAATATCTATAATATGATTCCTGTATGTCTGGAATATTGTGTATGAAACAAGTGCTCTTTTATTGTTCCAAAACGCAATCTCGTTGTAAACGAATCTTTCCTGTTGCCTCAGAATATCTTGTGTGATCAGTTCAGTATCTTAAATCAGCTACGTCCCGCAAAAATGCATAACTGACTACACAAACATGTAGAACAAACGCGGAGTTTGCAAATTCTTAGCTATAATTGAATTACTGTGTTTGTGATACAATATATCGATGCTTAGAAAACAGCTGAACAAAACAGACTGAGCAGTGGTCATAATATAACAATGTGCTTTGTAATGCTTAAACTTGTGCCCAAATGGATATGCCATGGTATTTCTACACATCTGGACAGTGACCGTAGACATACCATAAATCTATTTAACAGTGTGTCTATCGTAACGAGGAGGTCTTTAATGATTGGGGTTTGCTTTCAGTAAAGCAACTCAAGCCCAAGAGGAAGAATGTGATACATTCCGGATATTGTCTCATGATGCTTGGACCATTTTGTACAATTCTCAAGAAAAGACTCGTATAATGTAAAAAGGCAGTTCATGTGATTTAAACTGTGTTAGTACAGAGGTTATCTCTGTAGGTGGCCACCAGCTGAGTTAGTGGACAATGCTGCCTCTGCTCACGTCCATCTTTCCCTTGGACTGTCAGACTCTCAAGGCTCTTCTTCTCCCAACCTACCGAGCTTTGCATTTCCTCCACGGACTGCCATGGTTAGTAATTCTCGTAGTGGCTTCTAGCTTGGGATGTCTTACCTATGGTATAACACAAATGGTGGATACTTACAACTTACTGAAGTACAAGGATGTATTTTTACCTCTCAATCTATCATTTTCTACCCTTTTCTTTCTCTTTCTCTTTTCACTCACTCACTCACTCATTCACTCACTGACTGACTGACTCACTCACTGACCCACTGACTCACTCACTCACTCTCTCATTTTTTGATCTTTCTTTTCTCCTCCTTTTCTCTCTATTCTCTTTGTCGCCTCTCTGCATCAGCTCTCCTTCTTGTCTCTTCCTCTCCCTTTATCTACACATCTTTTCTTCTAAGTTCAAATGTAAAATTTCTTCAAATGTCCCCAGTCTCAATTACGTCCCCACCTCTTCCTTCCACCGTGCCCCCCTCCTCCCCCCTTCTTTCCCGGGTCTCCAGATATACACAGTCTTCCACAGACTCGCGTGTTTTGGTCTAAGTAGCTGGCCACACTGTCGAGTATAGGTAGTGTTGCTCAGTACAAACATTATAACGCTCTGTTTGGCAAACTTAAACATCACGGCTCACAGAACCGAAAAGACGAACGATCGACTGATTCACCCAGGGTGCATGCACACTGATCTAGGTCTACGTGTAATGAAGAAAATTGCTTCGTCAGTGGAGCATCTAGGACTTCAGCCAGGGAATGTGACGATGTTGATCAAGTTTTTTTGCGTAACGCCTTGAGCTAATTGAAATTTGTACTGGAAAGAGACTAGCTTCGACATTAAAAAAAAAACCACCCCGACTTTTGTTTCTTTTGTTCTCTATCGCTTTGTAACTCTGCCCACATTGATCTTCAGAAAATAATAACTCGAGTAAGGGACTATTTTAAATGAATTCCTCCCTCGATCTCATGAATCCAGTTTTGCTCTAGAGTCCATTATTATAAAGCCTGAGATATCTCAATTGTAAGTTTTCAATTTTGTGGGGAAACACACATCTATACGCACACACACACAAACGCACACACGAATGCACACACCCAAATGCGCACACACATGCACACAGACACAAACGTCTTGTTGTTTTCTCTAAAGGGCGAACTTACACTGTTGCACATTCTTCAAATTTGTATCCCTTCTCTCCCTATCAATTTAAACCAGAAGTGCTTGGAATCTCCTTGTGATCACTTGGTGGCGGTCAACGCTTCGTTTACTTAACAATGTGAATGGGAGATCGTTTCACAGATTATCTGCCCCTCCCAAAAGAGGGACTCATCTAAAGAGAGATCATTTTGACCAACCCTGTTACTTCCCTTTGTCAGTCAAAACAAATGTTCAGCAAACAGTGTAAAGAGGAAAAAATCGCTTTACTTCTTGTCATTCTAGAGATGGGTAGCTTAAAGGTTTGATAAAATTATAGGAATAAGAAGAAAACGTTCCCTGTACATCATTTTTTTTTGGGGGGGGGGGGATTTTCATGGTCTATATTTCAAGCTATATTTCTTACTGCTTGTTCTTTTGTCTGGCAAAGGGAAGTAATCGGACTGAGCACAACGATCTCCCATTGTCATACGATAGAGTTACCCAGTTCCTATATTATTTGCTTTGTGGAACTCGTAGCAACAATACTCATTCAGCGTCTTTTGTTGTCGTGCAACTTTTATTAGTATGCCAATCATGTCAAAAAAGGCAAAATAATTCAATGATTAATTTTATTGTCGACACATCTTGATTGAAAAGACAAGTCGTTCCGAGCCTTTTTTTTTTTTTTTTGCTATACGCATTCACTTCGAGGGGGACGCAGTGGCTCAATGGGTATAGCGTCTGCTCATGGAGCAAAGCAGGCCGGGATCGAAACGCGGATTCTGCATCTGCATCGGGGGATGACAGAACACGAAGATCGAAAACCCGCATTTTTCTCAGTGACTCAACGGTCCCCTGGCTTCCTGTGGGTAGGGAAGCCCGACGTCTAGCCTTCTCGGATAAGGGCG
>JBCAUA010071265.1:0-10000 GCA_038406235.1 Peronia verruculata
TGTGTGTGTGTGTGTGTGTGTGTGTGTGTGTGTGTGTGTGTGTGTGTGTGTGTGTGTGTGTGTGTGTGTGAAACTACAATTCTCTGGCATGCCATGGGAAACTTTCGAGTGTGTATCACTACCAGTTCAAATTATGTAAGATAATTGGACAGGGCCAGTATATTATCACAGGGTGACACTATGACCACAACTCCACATTACCAGTCTTCTATTATAACGACGTTAACACAGACATGCATGTCATTCTCCTGAATCAAACAGCATCATATCGTGATATTTTTTATCTTTCGCTGCCCTCTAAGCTGCAATTTTCCATTAGTCCTTTCCCTTTTGTAGGAAGGTGATATGAACATTGTCTCCTTACGGCAAAGGTTGTAAAATTAGGTATTTTTGATTAAATGGATTCATCTCGTTCTCTATAAATTTAGAGAGAGAGACACAATATGAAAATTAGAAGACAGGTACTGGAAAAACTCCCCAATTTCTTGCCGACTCCCATCCCCCCCCCTCCCCACCCCTTTCTTCCACATGAGCTCTCCTGCCCAAGCCCAGCTCCCTTGCGCTACCCTTCCCACCCCTCTTTTTCTTCCAGGTTCACTATACCCAATGCCCTCTAGAAATATCATTATTCTTTGGGAAGGAAACAGAGTTTAACTTTGTCATAGGTACACCCTCTTCACAAAAGATCAGATACGTCAAATGAAAATAGAAGACAACAGCAACTGCTGTAAATCGTGTCTTCATTTCTCTCTCTCTCTCTCTTTTTTTTATCCTTATCTTTCTCCCTCTTTTCTTCTTTTTTTTTTTTTTGTCATTATCTCTGCGACTGTTCAGATGGTTAAAGAATCGTCAGAGAGATAAATGACCAGGCTCTGTCCGGCCAGGTATCCTTCTATCACTAGTATCAGCCTTGTGCCAGAGACGTTTGGCCGGGCGATTCTTTACCCAGTGTCCTTTAGGAACTGAAACAGGCGTGGACAAATGTCTTCCTATCCTATTCACATTAGAGTACTGGTAGATGGAACAATCTTTTTCACAGCTTAGATACTTATTCTATTACACTGGCGGACAACTAATAAAACTCTACGCCCTGTTTTCGACTAAGTAGATCTATATCAAGAACCAAAGATGCGATTCCCGGTACAACAGACTCGTAGGCAATAATTTTTATTAGGAGTCAAATGCAAGGACGAAAAGTCATGAGGCTCCTCTTTCCCCACAGTCTGGGTTTATCTTAATATAATGAACCTATTTTCACCGGCAGCCACAAACGTGGTGAAAATGGAGAACAAATCACATTTTCTCTTGTAATTTTAAACACTACAAACAGAATATTCTAAAGAAAAAAAAATAATTAACATGCAATGAACATATTTTTCTTCGGCGTGATATTGATATATATATATATATATATATATATATATATATATATTCATGATTTAATTTGCTCAGTGTTTTTCAAATAAAACGAAAGTGATTTTTTCCTTTCTGTGCAAAGCTTGTATTTCACGATGTGTCGTTGGCAAAGGTTGCCTTGATGGCAGTAACTTGCTAACAAAAAGGCCCATTTTCTCAATCACAGTGAAAACAACATAATATGACATATGACGAGGTCTTCGAGTCTGTAACACAGATGATGAAGGTCCAAACTCTTGACAGGTCCGAGATGGTGAAGACGCTGCTGTGCGGGAAAAATGACCAAAGTGTACACAAATTCACCATTTTCTATTCAGTAATCACACTGCCGTATACTAATATACATTATGAATAACGCATAGAATTTCTGAGAAAAAAAAAAGGGGGGGGGGGGGAGGGACAATTCAATGATTTTGATGTAATCTACCTTGCATCTTTTTGCTCAGAGATCACAATTTCTCATTTGAAATTTTATAAAAAGTTTGATGTCTGGTTTTTTTGTTTGTTTTTGTTCTGCTCTTGCTTTATTTCTTTTCATGTTTAAAAAGAAAAATATTTTATATATTATGCATTTATATTCTTACTTATGTATTTATTTATTTATCTTTTTTCTTAATGCCAAAATGAAATTGTAATTGACTTGATGGAGAAATAATTTGTATGATTTATCGTTTGCATGTTTTTTGTTCACGTTCTCTCTGTAAAGAACGGGAAAGTTCCATTTGTTCGTGTCAAAACTGCACTTAAATCCTGCAGCCTTCATTGTCATCAATGGACATTATGACATTCAGACATAATGTATCTTAAAGAGCTTCTGATTTTGATTTATAATGGGGTCAGCTAGGAGAGTTTTCTTGTTCTGTTTTGTTATTTTGCTCCGTTTTAGTGAGCTGCTGGAAAACGTGTATTTCTCAAGGGCACATCAAATTCCAGATAGCATGGAGAGAGAAGATGAGAAACCCCAGCTGTTGTCTAACAGAGAGAACAATACTTCAGAAACAAGAAACGAATCGCTATAACATCTATGAAAATCTCCTTGTGGTTCCCCTATGCTACATACACCGGAGCACCTACATGACAGGGCGTTTTGCCTTGTCTACTTTCCGACATTGGCTGCCGGCCCTGGAGATAGATAGATGGGGAGGCAAGGGAATCTGCCAGCATCTGTCCTCGTCATTCACAGCTTTGCCGCTGTACCGGAGGTCCGCTATCCGACTCCGTCAGACTCTTCGGCAAGATAATGAATGCCATTAAACAGAGAACTTTTTTTTTTTTCGTTGCTTCTCTCCCTCTCTCTCAAGCTATTTTGTTTCTCTCTTTTCTTCTTCTTTTTTTCATCAATATTTATCAACTGGGATCAAGACTTCTAGAGGAGAAACTATTACCAAAGCCAAAAGATCGAATTAAGTTTGTACGTGCATTTTGTTGATTAAGGGGCGGAGTCTATGAGTGTGTTTCTGTGCGTTTCTGTGGACGCTACAGGCTACTTTGAGTACAAAACACCTCCCCTTAATAACTGAACCATCCAGCCGTCTCCTTTGCTTCAGATTTGGCAGTGGTCTTTGTAATGAAAATTGGCAGGCTCCTGTCTTGTTTTCGGCTGAATTAAGCGTATTTTGTAAGATTGCCCGCCTAATGTTCCTCAAAGAGAGAGTGAAATTCTTTTCGAGAATACACCGGTTAGC
The DNA here is from genome assembly GCA_038406235.1 of Peronia verruculata. NCBI lineage: Eukaryota > Metazoa > Mollusca > Gastropoda > Systellommatophora > Onchidiidae > Peronia > Peronia verruculata. The sequence goes on from JBCAUA010071265.1 coordinate 3,102, forward strand.
ATGGAGAAGCCATAATTTGCCAGTGCCAAATATTCCTCTACTCTCGGCATTTTGCTGCCTTGATGGCAGTAAGTTTACTGGGATAAAACCACATCAAACCGCTAGGCAAAATTCGTTCTTTATTTTTCACTTTGAAAAGTTAAAAATTTGCTGGTCTGCTTTGTTTTCTCTTTTAAGCTCAGAGTTATGCAACGTCCCCATTTCTGTAAACCTGTAATATTTCTGTAAATGCTGTTGAGACAACACAGCACCTATCATTCGTTAGATCACCCAGTGAGCTGTGGGCTGTTTTAACCACTTTCTCGCTGACAGACGAAGACAGCTTGGAAATAAAAGCGTGCCTGCCAAAGTGGCGTTCTCGTCGCCTAATTAAACCAATCAGATGGCTTTAGCATATCGCCATGGCGCGTAGCGATTGGACAAGGTAGACGCTGCAGAGAACGCTTGAAATGCGGGAATTCAGAAAGTCCATTCCGGCGTCCCGTCCAGCGGACCGGTTATGAAGGAGATTCTATTTGGTTTGTTCCGCTTCATGGCGTATGCCAGGGTCCTTGAGAGCCCCAACTATCTGAAACTTGCCAATTTTCTCGGACATCCAGGAACGCTTAACACATTAAAGGAGACCAGCCATTAAAACATAATAAGATCTGGCTCTTACCTTTCTTTTTTCTGTCTTTGTTCCCCGTCTTTGTTTCTCTTGTTTTTTTTTTTTTTTTAAATTTTGTTTTGTTCTTCTTTCCTTTTTTTTTTTTTTTCGTCAATCACTTCCTTCTACTCTCCCTGTTCCTTTTTGTCTGTCTTATTTTCTAGATATTCTTCCCTTGGCCACCTTCCCCCCCCCCTCTCTTTCTTCATACAGATATACACATACACACAGGCAGATCCTGTCCAGAAGTCTCTTTCTATCCATTCTATAATATCTGAATGCTCTTCTGTCTTCTGTTTAGTCTGCCTTAGACTATAGGAACTTCATATTTTATTTTATTCACTAGTCATATTTTCTACCTGTTTCTAGCTGCATTCCTCCTTCCCACGATAAAACCCTTTGAAGGATAATATATTGATGCCGTAAAGAGTTTCCTCCCCTCTCCCACTTCCTTCCTCACACACTGGGCTCTGACGACCAATCTATTTCTCAAATTTTTCAGCTCCGAGAAGGCGTTCCAGTCTTTAATCTCTTCTTTCCCAATTATTCTCCCCTTATTCCTGTCTGCGCCATCCTCCGACTCTCCATTCCCATCACTTGATTCCTTGACATGCCCCACCCCCTCCCCCTTTCCCCACCCCTCCCCGCCCTCTACTACATCCTCGGACTTTCTCTAACGAGCTCATGCCAAGACCGGGATAATTAGTCAAAATAGAGAGCAAAAATAATAATACCCAGCTAAAACTTAATGGCAAAGCAACACTTTTATGAAAAAGGCAATAATCTAACCATTTGGTTCTGGCACCCGTTTTTGTTTGTTGTTTCAAAGTATGACGCGTTATTTCATAATAAGCAACACACTTTAGCAATCTATTACCTCCTAATTGCATTTCCGTGTCAAAGAGCCGAATTTGCTAATATAATTAGGCCCACGTGACTGCGCTAAAACCCACTTCGGATTCTACAACCCCCGTTATGTCAATGTTTTTCTTTCCAACTCTTAAGTTAAGCAAAGTGATGAGCCAAAAACCTTCTCGGGGTGCCGTAAATACTGGCGTTTTACCGGAGTCAATGTTTTCTCCTGGCTACGCCTGATAGACTATTTAGCCAAATAATTGGATTCCTATGCATCTGTTTAAGGAATCTCCCGGGTGCAAGAAGTGAGAGTTCGCGCTGTGCAGGGTGGAAATCCTCACCCGTACCTCGCCTCATTCCGCATCCTTGACTTCAACGCTACGGAATTTCTACGCAAACTTTTGAAGTTCTGGCCATTAAATCCGGTATAAGCCTCGTCTTCTTGTGTGTGGCCTCCTAATCCTCCTCTAAACTCTCTTGCCCCCAGCCATCCCTGTTACGCTTCACAGCACGTTATCTTTTTGATAGGTAACGTAATAGCGGTGATAGATCTTATAGCTTACTCTTCCTGGCATGGCTCTCGATGACAGGTTTACATTGTTCTCAACACTGGGTCACATTCGGAAAATAAATGAACAAACTTCTCTCAGGAAGAGTTAAGTAAGTCTTCACATACAAGGTTGGTGAAATAAACCTGTCTTTCCTTCCCTTTTTTTTTCCTCTTCCCTAGGTAAATCGTACTCTCATTTTTGTATTGGCTCCAAGCGACAAAGAAAACACTTTCCCTGGTGAAATAATGCTGTCTTACAACAATTGATTGTCTTCTCGTAAGTCGACTTTGTTATATATAAGGTTTTGCTTTGCTGTGCTCTGAAGATCAGGTCTGTACATTGCTCCAGTTTAGTTGTATATGCAGCTCAGACACAACAAATCTCTCTATTTGCTTTCTATACATCATCTTGGCTTGTGCTTTCATTCGCCTCTTCCCGTCTTTTACTTCCGATCTCCACTGTCTTTCTCTCTCTCTCTCTCTCTCTCTCTGGTTCTGTCTCTCTCTCTCTTCTATCTTTCTGTCTTTCTTTCTCTTTCTTCTCTTTCTCCCACCGCTCATCCACGACGCCTTGTCTCTTACCCTTTCTTCCAGAGCCAAATGTATTCTTGGAGACCGATCGGTTTCCCTGATTACTGCACGGCGCTGTCTCTAACTTGTTCAAAATAATGTTTGCCAACATCCATCTTTGCTCTGGTGGGGAACTTATAAACAACAACATTATATGTTCCAACGTTAATGAAAACGAACCCAACAACACATTTTTTTTTGCCCTCTCTATTCCCAAACATAAGGAGAAAGATTTGTTTCCCCTTCTCTGATATGCAAAATCTGTATTATCGCCCTTTTGGCTCCACAAACTTCCGTTCTATCTTTTGATCTTTCAGTTACTACCAATGCAGTTTCTTTTCACCGAGACTTTCACCAACATATGTTCTTCCTTCCACACCGAAAGACACAATCAGCTTAAAAAAGATATATCTAGTTTTCATATCTTTAAAGCTAAACGGAAACGATGCAGATAAGCGGGGCAAGTGAAAGCACTTAAGTGGATCATTATTCTATTTTTCCAATAACACAGATGACAAGTGACATTATGAGCTGGTCTGCTTATCACATTAACTCTCTTACATTATGGTATACATGGCATAATTCCATATTTCACATTTAAATAGACTTTGTTATTAAGATTCACCTTCACCTTTTATGTTTTACCTCAGTTCACCCGACCTTGCTAGCTTTTACATCAACCAAGTGGTGACACGGGTTGACATGACCAGGTTACCTGTCCCTCTTTTATACTCAAAAGTATACCAAGAAATAATGATAACAATTCAGTCTCAAGTATTCTATCTGAAAAAAAAAAAAGTTAAAACACTAAATCTAGAATGGCAAAGGGGTATTCATTTTTATCACAATATGTTAATGAATGACCTCGATCCTTAGTTGTGATATCTCGCCACCTGGTGCCATGCCACAGGCCATAGGATGTTTAGCAATCATGAATCTCCACAGTTCTCGTTCTGTATTTCGTTTAATCATCATCTGTGCCGTATCATTATTTGTCCTCAATCCATTTCCCCTATTTGCTATCAGGAGCAACTGTCGCCATTCCAGTCATTTTATGTTGCACTTCATTTAATGATAACTCTTCTCTTTCAGTCCTCCGCTTTGGGCTTCTTCAGGGGCGTCCATTTTTACAAGGGTTATCGCCTTAGACAGGCTGTATAGATCGAGGGATTTAACAACCATTTTGTTGGTATTGTGACACGGGTTTTCAAAGAATTTTCCTTGTAGAGCTGAGTAGAGGTCGTCAGCCTCATGCCGTAAATGGATATAAACGATTTTTACTTCCTCCATTGAGTTTTATGGTGGTGACGCGTGCCCAGTGATCCAAAACTATAAATATATTTTTATTGTAAATCTTTATGTTTCTTTCTCTTATGTCCACACAAGCTGCTCAAGAACAGAATGCACATGCATTTTTTTTTCCTATGGGCTACTTTCAAATCCGTTCAATTTCTCACGTAGTTACTTGCCACACAGGGGTTGTTCGTTGGCAATTCACGCATAAACGTGATGCCTTGGCGCCATTTTCCTCTGACCTCTGTGTCAGTTGAGTGCAAGGTCATGGGAGTTCTAGCCCTCGTCCAGCCCTCGTTACAAGAGGTCCAAAGCAAACGTAACGAAACAAGTAGAGCCAAATCATCCATGCCCTCATTTCAGATTCAGTAACGTTATGAGTATGGAGGCTGCATGAGCACCAAATAGAGGGTGAGCTTGCGTGTGCACGCACCACAGGAAGACGAGTGTCAGGAGGGGTAACGAAGTACAGTGGGCGTGGACGCACATGAGAGACAAAGAGAGCGGTAGGGAAGGACAAGTGGAGAGAGAGAGAGAGAAGAGAGGAGATACAATGATTCTGGCACGGGGATATATTTATTGTATTATACAGAGATGTAGTAGAGGGAGTGAGATGGAGACCAAAGAGAAGTAGAGAAGTAAAGAGAGAGAGAGAGAGAGAGAGAACGGGGAACAAAACAGAGAAAGATGAAGGAAGAAGAGATACAGTAAGGTGGCATAAGAGAGGGTATCTGCTGTGAGAGATAGGGAGGGCGAATTAAGGGAAGAGAGACAAATACAGAGAAGAAAGGCATAGGATGGCATATCCACAGACTAAGACGGAGAGACATAGAGGGGTGGGAGAAGGGGGAGAGAGAGGGGAAATATGTTTGGATTTTCGGTGTGAAAGAAAGGGATCATGGAAAAAAAAAGTCAAGGGAAAGAGCCGAAAACGGGCGTGGGGGAGTTGATGGAAGAAGGAAAGGGGGGGGGGGCAGAAAGAAGAAACAGAGATTATTAAGAACTCAAGCAGATTCTAAAAAGACAGAGATAATCCCTAGGATTAAAATGTTTCTCTTGAACAGAAGAATCCCGCCAGTCACAGCAAGGGCCGGCGGCGAGAGGAAAAGCCGAAAGCAGAAAGACAGAAAGAGAGAGAGAGAGAAATATAGTTTTAAAAAAGAAGGAGGGGGGGGGGGGAGCAACTGTCATCATCTCAGATTTCCAGGACCTTTAAGAGCAGCAGCAGGTGATAAGCCCCGTGCCGTAAGTACCTTGGAGAACCCTAACAACCCGTCAATTCCCACTGGGGGATTGCCAATTACTCCGCCATCAGTTTCTTCACCCTGCCGTTCTTACTGTCGGTAAACATAGGAGAATCAGAGGTTAAAAACTCCACAGACAGACCAAAGATGTCCCGGGCAGAGGAGTAATTAGTCGTAATGAAAAGGAAATCCACCAAAAATTGGACCGTCGGGTCCAAATTCAGCAGCTGCTAAACTGTCATGGGTAATCCAGACTGATATAAAACAAAAGTGAAGAGAAACTTGTGTTAACACTGGAAGACTGCTTAGTCTGCAGATGAAAGAGTCCACAGGCAAAAAATGCCCGAGCTACGCTGGCAGACTTTATTTATTAGCCCTAATGACAAAGAACTGCAGAAAAATTTATATGTCGAGTAAACATAGAATAGTCGTTGAAATGCCACTTTGTTAAATAGATTTATATAACGAAAGTGAAAAGTCAAGTATAAGAATAACAACTGAAACACCGAAAGGCTATCAAGCCTAGACATTACAAACTCCCCACAGGCAGGCCAAAGATGTCCGAGGCAGAGGACTAATTAGTCATAATGAAAGAAAGTTTACCCAAAACTAGGCTGTCAGGTCCAAGTAGAGCACATGCTGAATAGCCACAGGTCATCTTGTATAAGGCGAAAGTGAAAAGTCAAATCTAAAAATACCTCTACACAGAAATGCTGTTAAGTTTATCCGCAGCAGCGTCATTATAATTAAAATTTAGTCATGATAAAAATGAGTTCACAACAAACTGGGCATGTCCACTACAGCTGGACGTACAGGTGCATCTAGCCAAGGACCAAATGCTCATATAAATGAACACTGGAATGCCATTAAGCCATGTCCGAATAAGATAAAAATTAGTCATAATGACAACCCGACACTGGATGTTTCCGAGAGGAGGACTGCTGACCTGACACCGGGCACTTGGGGCCTCTGTGATAAAAGACCGAAAATCAACAAGATACTGAAATATTGTCCCGAGGTAATATCGCTATAGACTATAACGAACCTATCGAGTAAAACAGATTATGTAATGAACATAAAATGCACAAATCTGTAAAAGGTTAATGGAACTGTGATTTTTATCTTCCCGAGAGGATGAGTGCACAGGGTTCTAGTCCATCGCTCAGCGCTTAACGAGTAAATAATGATGCATTTTTAACTTTTTTTTTTTCTTTTTAGTGGTATATTTTTATTCCTGTCTGTGCCAAAATGCCAGCATGAAATGAGAACGAGAAAAAAATATAATAAATTTTCACAGGATGTGAAATGTGAGAGCAAATGTAACGACAAAAGGAATAAATTACACCCAAAAACAAGTTCATTAGGACAGTTCCCTTCCATGTCCCATCACCGCATCCTTTCCCACCTCCCTGGTCTTTTTTCCTGAAGGGGATGAAGATTAATGGACGTAAATATTTTGGCAAATTCTATCCCAAGGCCGAGTATATACACCCAGCCTGAGGGGACGAGGTTGAAACGCTAATCATTTGTCACGCTATGACAAAGTTGTCAAAACTTTTTTTGGGGTTTTTGTACTCAGATACTCAGAACACTCGTAATCAATGATGTTGTTACATACATTACGTACGCCCTCGCTGAGTCAGCTAAGAGACGCCGGTAAAAAAGTCTGAACGAGCGAAGGTAAAACGTCTCTATTGGTATAACAAACAACACCGATGATCTAACACGTCTCAATTGTTTC
>JBCAUA010071276.1:0-11013 GCA_038406235.1 Peronia verruculata
TTTTGAAGTTTTGTTCCTCCTCTCCCCCCCCCCTCCCCCCCCCCCCCCCGCCCCCAATGGTCAGCTATCAGTTTCTATAGCTATTGGAATACGAGCCATGTAGATGTCTCTGTTTTTGCATGCAATACTTCTTGTTCTAACCAAGTGTTTCCTCCCTCGTATTTTCCAGAGACTCCGGTTCATGTTTTCACCCACCTCAGAATGGGTCCCTAACGACGGCCTACGACGCTATATTCTTCCCGACGGGACCAAACATGGCTACGGTTATCCAATGAAAACTGCCAATAAAGGAGACGGCTACGATAATCCGGCAATGGTGCCAGATACTAAATATTAGACTCATATTTGCACTCACTCCCACGCCCACGCATGCATTAGTACTCACGGGAGATCGGAAGGTGCAGTGTCAGAGTGGAGAAGAGGAGACAGGACGAACTAATCATTATCATGTGTACTGACAGATTTAGGCCAACAGATCACAATCTTGTAAATGAAATCTTCGATCTGTCTGGGGTCTTTTCTACATGTTCTTTCCGTGAATGGAGAATTGTACTTGTATTGTATGAAAGCAAAAATCACTTTTGCACGCTTTGCTTGAAACACACCTTTAAAAAAAAGTCAGAGAAATTCACGACGCGAATTGTCATAATTTTTTCAATTATTTCTTTATCTACTTATCTATGTTTGTGTTTGGGAACAATCCTTCAAGCTGATAAACAGCAGAAAGGCTTTTTTTTTTAATTCATGATAGAAACTGTAATAATGTTTTGTTGTTCTTTTTTAGTTTTTAGTTTTGTTCAATTGACCAACAGATAGACGAGCGATTCCCCCTGTGTGACGGCAGTCAGATGATATTGAACACTCCTCAGTTATTGCCCTTCATAATCATCATTCTCACCTCAGTCCCTACCATCACCACTTGTTATCACCACTACCACCACAATCATCATCTTCACAACCACTATCACATCTCTTTTATCATCACCAATCGGATCATTATCTGCTAAACAATAACCATCTCTTCCACCATCATTGCCTCACTATCATATCCACCATTGCCATTACTTTGTAGAAATGTCTTAAAATTGAAGACGGACTTCTACCGGCAACAAGTTTAATATAGTAGAAGAAACAATCTATAATTTGTAGAACTCCATGAGCTAGAAACTGGCCAAATTTTCTTTTCTAACCATTTTGGTTCTTTGCCAGTGAAACAGAGAGAGAGAGAGAGAGAGAAAATCACAATCTTTTGCAATATTACAACACGCATCACTACTACCACCATCACTGATTACAATGTTTGACCTTATCAACTGTTATGGAGGAAATATTTTGACAGACTTCCTCAGCTATTTTCGTCAGAACCCGTTCATATTTTACAATGGAATTTATCTTCAATTTATATTGTTGGTCTCTGGATAATCATTAATGCCGCTGAAATGAAACTACTGGGGCAATTTTTCGGGTTGTTCTCTGAAAAACGCACTCACAATTTTACGCAAAATCTAGACATCCCCTTAAAATTGTCGGTCTTTTGCGGTTAGTCTATCTGAAAATCAATCTCAGCGAGGATAGATCTGTGACCGTTCTCAACTTAGAAGCAACTTATTACATTGGACACAACTAACAACAGTGGAGGTTACCATCACATTAATTGAGGCTAGTTCTCATGTTGGAGGCTATTTATTACGAGAGCCAGAATGGCTTACTGTCTGTGATGTGCAAGAACGCGTTGATGACATCGTGATGTTCTCCTGTGATTGCCAAACTCACGTAGTCTGAAAGAGCTGACACTTGATACTCTCTGATGATACGTGATTGCAATTCAGACACGTAGTCTGAAAGAGCTGACACTTGATACTCTCTCATGATACGTGATTGCAACTCAGACACTTTTTTTTTAAATTTATTAATTCACACCCATCAGAAGTGTTACTTTTCCTTCCTCTAGGTGCCTAAGGTTTTTTTCTTATGTATCAGGATTTTCTTGAAAAATTGATCATCGGTTGTGCATGACTTGAAAGCTAAAGGGGAAGAGATGTCCACTTTATCCAACAGGAGAAAACTGAAATGGTGTGTTTAAAGACCTCGTTGATTTTTGTATATTGATGTTATTGCTTCAAACCACTACCTCTGATTTTTTTTTAGGAATTAAAAAGTTACTTTAGGCTCAAGACTAAATTTCATACACAAATATCTTAAAAATACATGTATTTGAAATAGGCTTTTTTTTTTTTTGTTTTTTTGTTTTTGTCTTCTTTGGCTGAAGTAATCTTATCTCTAAACAAGATTGAAAAGCCTAAAAACTTAAGATACGATTTTGTCTTACTCTTACTTGTATTTAAACACGAGCGAGCCAGGGTTTTTTTTTTTTTTTTATCAAACACCATTGTGAATCTTGAAAGAAGTGATTCTATCCATCAAGTCTCTAATATTAAATTTATGCTAGATCATTTCACCCCTTCAAGCCCCGATCCTAATGAGCAATAATAATAATAATATTCCAATAATATGTTCCAATAATACCGTATCAAATTGTTATCAAAATTGTGACACTAGCATAGCATGGCCTTTCTGGTGATGAAATGAAACAATTTTTCCGCATCCTGTCTGGGTAGTCATTGCGCACTACTGTGACAATCCATTTGTTTTTTAGTTGTTGTTTTTTTTTTTCTGACTGGTAACAGATAGTGTTTGAGGTCAATTGAGACACTTTTAAAGTCTTAGTAAGAGTTCGATGAGTGTCAGGAACGCATGAAATTTTGCACCAAAATGCTCATTCTGCCGTTTCCTCACAGCTGCAAACTTCAAAATTACTTTTGGGGCATAGACGATAATTATTGTTCCTCATGTCTAACAACATCTATAAAGCTAAGATGACTGTTGATGATTTCCGTTTTTCTATTGTTAATATTTCTATGGCATACTGATGCATTTTCTAATTTGATCCTGAAGGTGCTATGAAATCAAATCTGAACATTTACGATGATTTTTTATTTATTTATTTTTTTATTTTTTTATTTTCCAGTTCATTTTCTTGTGATTGCCAGTGACCCCACCGATATGTAACTTTCAATCTAACCATTAGACCGTTGAAACTTTATTGCCCGCTTTACGAATTAAAACAAACATTTCGGACTTTGGAATATGACTTTTATTTCACAGTTTTACAAGTCTTGCAAATCAGTTGCTGACTTTTCATCCTATTTTTATCAGTTTATGGCTACACTCGACCATGTCTTGTTATTAAATTTTATATTGTCCTCGTCACTTTTTAGACGTTTTCATTCGTATTCAAATGTTCATACAAGCTTTACGTTAAACAGATGCCCCCTGTTGTTCAGTCACCTTAGCCATTTATTGAGACCTTTGACGGTTTTCAAGAGTGGACGTAATCGATCGCTTTAAAAATTCATGAGTTTGATTGTCCATAAAACGAGCGTACATCTGATATAACATATATTATTTTTTATCTTCTTTTGAATCTTTAATGATGATATCTACTGTTATATTGCCATTTTGCATTGTTTGCCAGTTAACAAATTGTTGAAGGAATTTTTACTTCTTCTTTGTCATTCATAAAATCATGCAGGAATTTGTTACCGTTTCAGTGGGGCATTTTACTCAGGGGATTCACATAATTTTAAAGTTATAGTGAAATTTGAGCATTCTGTTTTTTTTTTTTTCAAAAAAAAATTGTTGTAGAACATCAAAGATATCGCCTAAGGAAAGTGATTGCCACTGGCCAATGAACGTGTAAATATGTTCCGAATAATTCATATTTACTGCTGTTTTTGTTATTTCCAAATGCTTTTGGATCTTTGATCCAAGCTAATAATTCCTTTTTACATCAACTTTTTCATCAACTTGCCAAGTGTATATTTTTGATCCATTAAACCTGATTTATCCAAACCTTTTTAATCCTTTCTTATGAAAAGTAACTTGTTGAAATTTCGCTCATTTAATCACTGGTATTTGTTCTGGCATGTTTTAAATACAATAACGATGGTATTTAATGAATCTCACTCCATGTTTTTATTCCTATGAATCTAGAAAGCTAGACAGAGTAAAACATTAACTTTTCCGTCACGATTATTGTCTTTCCCTTTTACAATTAACTAGACTCCACCTCGACAATCCACTTTCCTTTCGTAAATAGAACGTCAACTTAACATTTTTCATTACTGTCATAAATGCAGCATTGTTGATTACACTGTTCATGTATATATTGAGGTCAATATGTTTCTTGCTTATTACAACCCTTAAAGTATCATTTGCCCAGTCGTTTCTCGCACAAATACACAGAACCACTAAACAGCCGCTCACAATGGCTGTAGTATTCCTTTCGTCTTGCCCACATTTTCTTTTTTTTTTTTTAAAGTATTTTGTAGTTTTATTTAGTATGCCATCTTTATGACATCACACAGGAAAGTGGACCTAGTAGCTAAATCAGTTAATTATCTACAAAATGTGTTCCATAGTGATCCTGCTTTAACAAAGAAAAAATGATAAACGTATTCTGAACCTGTTCTCTGTCTGACATTCAGTAGTTATCAAAATGACTTTCCTTGTCAATTATCTGCAGATTCTCGACTTCCATGAAGGACAGAACAGTGTTATCTCTCACGTTCTTTGAGATGAACGACACGGGTTCGGATGAAACTGTTCAGTGAATAAGATATCGCAGTTCAATTGTTCAATAATTTGTTAAAACTGTCTCTCAAGAAATGCGCAGATTTACAAACCAGTGACGGATAAACGCAGTAACTGTGATCCTGTACTCTTTTTTAATTAAACTTTCTTTTAATGGGCGGAATATTATGATTAAGTCTGACTTTATTTTAACAGGTTTGTAATCTAATTTTGTCATTTACTGAAGACGCTTGTTATGTAATGTGATTTTAATTCGCATGCACAGTTACTTTTGTAAGAAATCATTTCCTTATCCATCTCTTTATCAGTCAGTATGTACTGAAAATGTATTAAAATATGTTAAGAATTTCCTTGATGTGTTCACATTCCTTTCCTTTACCAGTGATCTTCCAAGTTCTTATGTGTGGCCGTCCACTGGTGTGTGCCGTGTTGTCGAGAATTCGTCCATAATCAGACTAAAACAAACCATTCGTTTAATGTTCATGTGATTTATGTATTCTGTCTACTTCAGTGTCGTTTATGTCTTTATCTTCATCGATGTCTATGCCAATATGTGTTTAGTATGCAGAGGAATTTTTTCATCTTCATGAAAAAAAAAAAAAAAGAGTGAGAAAACAAACCGAAGGATGCCAGAAAGGGGGAAGGGGAGGGAAAAGAAGACGAGAGGATGAAGGGGGCGGGGGGGGGGAGGGAGAAAGAACAAATCGAACAATGAGAGTGTGGATGTATGTAGATGTATCTATATCTATTTCGCTGTGCATTTCTAAGAGCTGGAATGCGAATGGGGAAAAAGTATGTGATATTCGGTAAGGCGAGAGTGCAGGAATTAGTGAATATATGGTGGATTTAAGAATATATGACTGTAGAGCAGAAATATATGTCTGTAGAGCAGAAATATACATACTATGTCTGTAGAACAAGAAAAGAAAGACAACAACAATACACAGGAATTTGGGCAAATCACTGAAATATTTCTACTTATGTGCCCATATCGTCTTATGTGTGGTCTTCATGTAAATGTATTGTTATCGTAAAGTTCTGTTCTCAATGTATGTGTTGTGTTCTGTTCGAAGGCAGGCATAATACACCAAGTATGACAAATTATTAAACATAAATTAGTGTTACTTTTTCTATGTCTTGTTTTTTTATTTTTATATTAATGTCAGGTTCATAATGGCCCATCTGTCGTGAGAAATAAAATGCGAGTGAATTGTTGTCTAGCAGTAAAGATATTGTTGTCTTTTTGTTGAAGGGAAATTGTCATTAGTTTTGCTTTGCTATTTCTGTTGTTGTTGTGGTTTTTGTTGTTGTTGTGATTATTGTTGTTATCGTTGTTTTTGTTGTTGATGGTGTTGTGAGATGTCACTATTACCCCTGTTGTTGTTGTTGTTGTTGTTGTTGTTGTTGTTGTTGTTGTTGTTGTTGTTGTTGTTGTTGTTGTTGTTGTTGTTGATGATAATGTTTCAAGACAAATATTGCTATACAAGAAAGTGGCTAGGGCTCCCACCATGCTTAACCGACGTAGCATTAACCTGTAAGCAAACGACGTTAGTGCTACCACTCAAATTCCTGTGTGAAGAACACAAGATAGGGAAAGCCCGCCTTCATTAGAGAAATATAGAACCTGAACTGAAAATGGGCCGAAAGTGGAAAGTGGAAGATGCCGTCGATGCAGCAGAGCAGTCCCTACAGACAAAGGAGATTATTGAATTCACTCAGTCCCACAGGAAAAGAACCCATAGGATCGGGTGGACAAACGGTCTCACTATGGTCCACAGCGACGCCTAAGAAAAAAACGAGACATGGTGTTGATGGTGAAGATGATGCTGTCTCTGTTACCACTGATTTGTTTTAATTGCCGTTGCCATTGTTTCTCTTGTTGTTGTTGGTGATATTGTTGGGGTGGTGGTGGTGGTTGTGATGGTGGTGTTGTTGTTGGTGGTGGTGACAGTGGTGTTGTTGTTGGTGGTGGTGGTGACGGTGTTGTTGATGTTTTACTATTGTGTTGCTATTGTTGTTATTGTTGCTGTTGTTGTTGTTTGTGTTGTTGCTGCTGCTGCTGTTGTTGCTAGTATTTGCAACCGATACGGCTACAAAGCAACAGCACCACCAACAACAACCATAAGAACAGAGGCGACAAAAGACAATAATGATGATGACGATAATGAAGAAAGCAAGTAAAACCTAACTGTCAAGCACGATTGCCATGGCAAGCTTTATAACGATAATAGTAACAGTCTCAACAACAATAAGAACTGATGTGACAAAGACAACACTGATGATGAAAATACTGATGACTACAGATTCACGGTAAACAATAAAATGACAAAGCAAGAACAACATCTTTACGACCAAGAGTCATACTAATGATCCTGAATCCAACCATGATCAAGAAACATTTACAATGGGTGAGTCTATAGGAACGATTACCATGCATCTGTTTACTCACATCGTTTGATATACCCTGTAACTCGTAAGCCTATTTCAACCATGCTAGGAGCAAATTTAACCATAATCGTGCTTACGCACCGTTAACACTTTACATGCCAAGCGCAATACTAAACATTTCTGAATTTCGTAAAAGTACACCAAGTGGTGAAAATATCTGTTTCAGGGACCTTCAAATTTATATATTTTGAGGTATCGTAGTAATACCTTCCCTAACTCTGTTTTCCTACCACGTTCACAGACACCATGATCAGACATCAGATGTGTCCAAATGTCTTGGCAAGGAAAGTGTTAAATCCGTTAAATCTCAACACAAACAAACAAACAATCCGGGAACACGAAACAACGATATCAAGATCAACAATAACAACAAAAAAGACAACAACGACAAGACTAGCAAGGAATCGCTTGAAAGAACAGATCAAATCCAAACACCACATGTTCAAGGTTCTGCATTGCTTTTATTCATGACTGTTTCGTGTTTGTTTGTTATTCAGTTGGAATTCTAACAATAACATACCACTGGGCATACAAGTAAGGACAGATCTGGACACAGGCAATAAACTGTATAACCTTTACTTAATGAAAAATTGATTCATTGCCTAAAACAAGAAGACTACTATCGAGACAATTTTTATAAAAGAGATTTATTTGGCCCGCGCTGGTTTGGGCATTCAAAATAGTTTCATCTGATTTCAAAAACGAGCAAAAAGGGACACTGTATAATAATTTTTAATAAAATAATAATAAGTTCAATTTATCTAAGAATTTTTAAAACTATTTTATTCTAAAACCTTACTTTATTCGAACAATCAATCTAGTTTTATCATCAGAGAAAAATGTTCAGGCACCAGCGTTGAATATCACATCTAACAAGAAGACGCGAGTAATTGTCAAGACAGTGTTTTTTTTATCATGAGTGGTTCTAGCAAGCGCAGATGCCAAAGCTCTCAGTTCTGTTGTGTTGTTTGTCAGTCTTGATAAGTAAAGCAGGTCGGGTTTGTTATATTTCAATTGCTTCTGTTACTGATGTAATAACTGCTGGCATTTAGTTTCACGAAATAACTAAAGTAAAGCAACGGGTTGCTGTAAAAATATGAGTTGCGTACGATGCGGTGTGTACAATTTTTATAAATACCATCTATTTATTAATATATTATATGTTATATGCTATATTTCCGCAGTACTATAAGATTCTAAAACAAGTAAACTTCTCATAAGTTAAAGAATTGTTTATATATTATTAGCTAGATTCGTTTAATAACAGAGTTCGTTTTAGTTTTACACAAATTTTAATCTGTAGAGTCTCGTTGTATCCAGTACTGGTAGTTGATAAGACGGATATTTGTCGAAAGTTTCCTGGGTGTTTAAAGGATAGGTCGGCAGCGGAAAACTTGCACCTGGAACAACAGAACAGAAACAAACCATTTAGCAATGAGTCAGTAGTTTATGAACTAGCAAATTATATAATGACAGGTCTGCTTATAATCATAAATTGTACTGGTATTTGGTTATTGAGAACTGGTGTCAATGATGTTGCAAATTAAATTCATTTCATCTTCTTACTGAATAAGACTAGAAATAAACTTATAATCAATCGATAAGTGAAATCAAAATGAAAAAAAGTAAATTTTAAAAAAAAGTCATAAATATTTTATTAAGAAAGCAAAGAAATACATGATTTGATAACTAAGTTTATAATGAATACTAACGGGATAAAAATAAATAAATAAACATATAGAAAATAACTTAAATGATAAATTCATAAATGAATAAAAATAATAAATAAATAATACATATATAAATAAGTAAAATATAGCCTCAGTCCTGGAAAATTACATGACGCATAGGTTCACAGACTTTTGAGCAAATCGCAGACAAAATGAGATTGTGAAATGAGACAGCACAAGATTCCTACCCGCTCCATGTAGCCCTGGAAGTTATCGCACTCGCCACCACCTCCGATCACTAGTCCTCTGTGACGTACTTGAACAGCTCCTGTTGAAAGTGGAACAATATTGTAAGTGCATGGCTTCTGTGTCATAGACATGCCCGATCTTTTATTCTAGTCATTCCTACTTATATTCGTCATTGCTTTATGATATTAATACATCTGTTATCCCAGGGTAGTCCTGGCATGAAAGCTACAGACAATGTCGTTTTTTATATAAGAAATATGCAACAGTATGCTGTATTAATTCAATAGAATCTTCATGATCATAAACGTTATAGATAATGTCGTTATTTACAAAAGAAATGTGCTATACTTTTCTGTGTTAATTCAATAGAACATTAATGACATAACACATCAAATGATTCGTGTCGTAAATAGTTTTGTTTTCTAAATATCTCAACAATGCTAAAATGACCTGCGCCATTTCCGTAGAACGATGATGAAATGTGCATTTCTTTAGTAATGAAACGGAACTGTTTTTTCCAATCTTATTTTGAAGGGTACAACTTCTCACAAGCGCGTTAGTATTGATTTAAGATAATTCATGAAAGTTGCCGACGACGAAGCTGTCCTAAGAAATGCAGTAAAGATGGCAACGAAAGAAAGCAAAAAGAATCTAAAAAACGAAAGAGGTAAAACAGAAACAATAAAAAACAAACCTCAAAGAAATTGTGAAAAACAGAAAGAACGAACCTAAGAAAGAAAGAAAGAATGAAGAAAGAATCCGAAAAGAAAGACAGAAAGAAAGAAAGAAAGAAAGAAAGAAAGAAAAAAGAAAGAAAGAAAGAAAGAAAGAAAGAAGAAAGAAAGAAAGAAAGAAAGAAAGAAAGAAAGAAAAAGACCGATCATTCCTTCCCGGTTCCCTCCTCACACACAAAAAGGTAAATAAACCAAAAAAATAAGCAAATAAACCAAAATAGATTGATAAAAAAGACATATGAACAAATATATATAAAACATAACAATAATAAAATTTCTGCCATACATTTTCTTAGCGCATTTTGTTGTTGTTTTTTTTTTACTTTTATAGGTTTTCGTGTTTTACCAGGCAAAGGAGGCAAAAGTAATTTTTCTTTCTTTCGTACTCGTTAGTCTCTCTGTGTGTGTGTGTGTGTGTGTGTGTGTGTGTGTGCGTGTGTGTGTGTGTGTGGGTGGGTGTGGGTGGGTGGGTGTGAGTGTTTTCTTAAGTCCCTTGTTTTTGGCAAACGGAAGTAATATCTAGTTCTGGTCAAAACAATCTCTCATAATTTTCATTCAACAAGCAACCTGTTGTTGTTGTTGTTGTTGTTATTTTCCTTGACTTTATTTCCTGGTCTGGGCTGAAATAAAGTCTGGTATTTATTCGCCCCATATATTATTTTATTGCTACTAACTTTGTTTGTTTGTTTGTTTTATTATTGTTGTTCCCAATGACGTCATTGTCGTCGTCGTCGTTGTTGTTGTTGCTGTTGTTGTTGTTGTTGTTGTTGTCGTTATAGTTACTAAGTTGGGCTACATTAACTTTTGTTTTGATTACAAAACTTTATCAGAACCAGCCAGTGACACAGTGCTGATATAATCTTGGATTTTCACTAATCACTTTCTTTTTTCAATTCAAATATTTTAAAATACTTCCTCCTTCTGTTAACGGCTCAGCGTCAGTAGTAGGCTATAAATTGATGCCAATTTCTGTAACTGTGTTTCAGATATTTTTTTAGATTTTCTATGGCATTCCTTTATTTCTGTATTTATTTCCTTATTTATTTGTTTCTTTCTTTATTCGTTTATTAATTAATTTTTTGTTTGTTTTGTTGTTGTTGTTGTTTGGTTCTGTGTTTATTTAGTTATTTTTCCACTATTTATTTATTTAATTATTTATTCGTATATTTGTTTGTTTGTTTGTGTGCTGGATTATTGCTTGGATATGTTTGTTATGCGTTTTTGTATTAATCTGCCAGTGTGTTTTTTTAATATATATA
>JBCAUA010071287.1:0-11013 GCA_038406235.1 Peronia verruculata
TTCATTATATGTGAACTCACTTTCTCTCTCTCTCTCTCTCTCTCTCTCTCGCTCTCTCTTTCTCTCTCTCTCTCTCTCTCTCTCTCGCTCTCTCTTTCTCTCTCTCTCTCTCTCTCTCTCTTTCTCTCTCTCTGCACCTTCGAGCAGCACAGTTTCTCAGTTTCTCTCGCTAGACTCAAGCAATGCCATCAGATTTCACCACTAGTGAGCAACGAATGAAAGGCAGACCACAAAGAACTAACATGAACACTTTAGAACATACATGATCTCCTGCTAAAAGACTTAGCTTGCAGATCTCACTATCTGTGACAATGAGAGAAAGTTCAAAGAGAGCCGGTCAATTGATATAAGAACACAATAAACACAATAGAACACATAGAGCTTCTTTATGATAAAGCACAGAACCGCCTCTAGTAAACTTTAAAATATCTTTTCCGTGAGAATCCCTGTTTTTAGAAAGTCGAGATATAAGTTTTGTAATCTCTCATTTAAGACTTAGCTAACGAAATGCATAACATATTATAAAGGAGTGGACAGGTTTAAAGTTGGGTGAAGCCCTTCGAAAAGCTGAAAATAGAGAAAGATGGAGAAAAGTGGTTGCACGACTATCCTTGGTGCCCCAATGGCCATCTACACTAAGGGATGAGTGAGTGAGTGACAAAATGCAGACTTCAGAGACAAAAACTGAATAACAGTTATCATCGAGTTGTCTCTTTATATTGTGAACATTCATATTTCAGTCGATCATGTAATTCATAAACTGTGATGAACAAAATGTGTTCTGTCAAAGTATCGAACTATGGAAGAACATGGAGACAGTCCAAAGAAAGCAGGTTTAACGAAAATGAATTAACGCAGAAGAATACGCAGAGCCTCTCCCTAACACACAAGTTTAGCACCGTCCATTGACAACAAATGAAAAGAAAAAAAAAAAAAGACCAACAAATAACAAAACAAGCAAACAAACAAAGACAAATAAAGACAGCTGGTAGGTGTGATTAAATGAATATCAGTCAATTTATTTTTAACATGAATATTAATATACATAATTGTCACAGCATTACACAACTTTCGAAAGGCCGCCGTATACCTGAAGAGTGAAGTTGTTGCATTCTTCCTAAGACCCATTCACTTAGGACAGAACATTTTAGTCCGTGCATTACCAGGCACAAAACCAGAAAAGAATTTATCATATTCAGAGTTACCTAACGAAGTAAAACTTCATATAGAACCTATATTATCGTAAACATTTACAGGAGTGAAGACCACAGGGCAAAAGTGACGGTAGTCACACAATGCTAGTTTTATGTAATATGAATTTTAAGATTTGAAAGTGCATGAACTTTGTTTAAGAAATATATCCTTGTACTTTTCAGTTTATAGAATTACGGTCGTCTTTCGATAGAGGCAATCAGAAGGCATAAAACTTCAGTAAGAGGGCTACTGACAGGGCAGATAACCACGAAAACTGTATGTTGTGACTACTGTCATTTTTCCCCTGGGATCTTCAAGTATGAACTATGCATAAGAGTCAAGCTGGACTGATGGACTGTTTTAAATGATGTTAATTTGGCTCTTTGTGTGTATCCTGTTGCAGTTAATGTATCTGTGGTAGATCTAATTTCTTATTTGAAGTTGTAATATAGAACTGTTTAGAAGCCCGAGCCACAACAAGAGCTATAGAAATGGGATTATTATCGCCATGAATGACTTGCTTAAACTGCCACATGACCAGAGATTTGACTACGTGGAAGCTAAGCGACTGCAGAAAGCGGGGCAAAATATCTGGTCTGTTAATTCAAAATTCATGGGATGCTACATGGTTATGGTTTTTATAAGATTTTCAACCTCCTGTAGTGGTGGTTATCTCAGCTGTCCACAACCATGGTCAAAAAATAAGATAACACTATTGTGTTATGTGACTTTTTTTTTTTTTTATTATTATTCAAATGCTACATGTTTGTCTCTCCTCTTATAATAAACTAGCTAGGTACCCCACGGCCTCCGTGGAAGGCTTTTTAAAATATATAGTCCTACGACGTAATTGTTTTGGCCAGTATGCGCACTTCGATGATGATATTTTGGTTCATTAAACTGAATATTACTCAAAGAAAACGTGTTTTGAACACGTCCGGCACGGAAGTGATGGCGGACAAAATGAATGATAGTTCGGCATTAAAAAAAAATTAATTAAAACAACTCTCTCTCTCTCTATATATATATATATTCAAAACATAAAAAAAAAATATAATACTAATTGATCTCAATTTTTATTCCCCCTTTTCTCCAATAATTTTAACCTTGTAATAAAAATCAACAATCTGCATGGCTTTTTCAAGTCTATTGAAATGATTGGTTTCATACCATTACCATATTGTCAAACTCTGATTCTTTGAACGTTCTTGTAAATTCCTTCGTCTCTTCTCTCCTTTCTCTGAGACAAAAAAACTTTAGAGTCTTTCAGCTTTCATTTAAACTATATTACAAAAATGTGTGAATTTTGCTATCATGAATTAAGCCAATAGTATCAAATTCTTGAGTTTGCACAAGCTAGTAAATGACTTCTTACAATAAGTTGGCAGGGGGCGGGAGGGGTTGAGGGTAGGGGGTCTAATTATTGAGTTCAATATAGTCCCATCCTAATAACCGTCAGACTATTTAGACTACATGTGGCTTATGTAATGTCACTCATAATAATAACAGACAGGATTCACAGGTGAGAAAAAAAAATATCAATAATTAGGTAAAAGTTCCAAGGTGACAGTATGAATTCTCAATGTTTCTTTTTTACTCAAGATATTATAGGACTCCAGATGTGATAATATGACATGTCTGATATTGACAATTAACAGTAATAGTATTATAGTAAGAACCTTTAGACAATGCATTGTGGAGAGCTATATTAATTTCATTCACATGATCATGCACAAAAACAAAATGCTTGATTGTGATATGATAAAAACAAGCCGTGCACATTCGCATCAAGCTCCATTTGTGTTCGACAATATTCATGCTTGACAACTCTCTCACATATAAAACAAAATCTCTCAAAATGTGACACAAATTTTGATTGTTTTACATAGTATGACACTACCAGACAGGTCCACTTTTTATATAGTTTTATTTTTGTTTCTTTGTTTGCCTGATTGGTTGGTTGGTTGGTTGGTTGGTTGGTTGGTTGGTTGGTTGGTTGTTGGTTGTTGGTTGGTTGGTTGGTTGGTTGGTTGGTTGGTTGGTTGGTTGGTTGGTTGGTTGGCCGGGGGGTGGGGGGAGAGGGGAAAGAGAGGTCAAGCCAAGTGGTCGATCAGTTGGTTGATTGGTGGGTCGATGGGGTTGCTTGGTGGAATTGCTAGCTGGGCGTTGGTTAGATAATTGGCCATCTGTTATTTGTGGCTTCTCCCAAGGTTGGTTGGTGGCGACTTCATTTACATTTTTAAAGGTATCAGTATTTTACAGTAAAAATCTTTTGGTAAAATAAAACAGTCAGAAAAGGCTTACATAATGAAACAATGATCACTGACTAAAGATTTGTCATAGTTCAGACATGAGATAGTAATTCTATATAAGACAATTATTTTACATCTTCAGGAAGTGGCATTCCCGAGGAAACGAAGGTTGATTTTGTTTGGTGATGTGGACAGTGATGTTATTCTGGATTATCTCGACCGAGACCATAATGGCCAGGTGAGAGCAAGTGAATGAGGTCACATAGACATTATTATTCTCTGTTAACAAACTTGGCTCTTTTTGTTCTTGCCCATATAATTTAAGTTAATAAGATGACTGTAAGAACAATGGTCATTTTATATCAGGCGATAATGTTTATGTGTTTGTGTCAGTGCCAACACTGGACAATATAACAGCACTGTTGTTGGTTCATGATGTGGGTTTATTTCTTAATATTTTCACTGAAACTCTTGGTAATTGAATAAAATATCCATTCATTTTCTTTTTTTTTTTTTTTTCAGTAGTTGGAACTGTGATCGTGCTGTTGCTGTTGTCAGTCTGTTGTTCCATGTCTAAATGTAACTATTTTTGTGCTGGAATTATGCCTCCATTTGATGTTTTATACATCTATGGCTTCACTTATAAGTGGTCACCAAGATGTTGTGTTGCTGCCATTGGCAATGTCACAGTATCAACCACCTATTTCTACCTGATGTTCTTTTTTCTTTGTCATATGATATGTCACTCTTCTGTCTCTGTAAATCAGTATGTACTTCTCAACAGAGTTTTCAGAACAAATGGACATATGATGAAAAAAGGAAAAGAAAATATTATTTAAATTTAATATATTTGCAATATGAAAGACAGTCTTGAGTGTCATTGCAGTAAATGGCATGGAGATCTGTTAATGTTATACTCAAAGCCAGCATTCAACATTTTGCTTGTTAACCACTAAATCCATAGTTTTGAGACATTGTACCTCTTCCTAATTTTGTGTGGGCCAGCCTGCATTCATAAATTATCTGTTAAGTTATAATTCTTTGAATGGCTTTCAAATTCATTTTAAATTACTGGCTTTCAGGGTGGAAAATCATCTGGAGTAAGTTACAGTTTCCTGCAGTGCATCATTCCCCCTCGAGAAAGCATGAATTATAAGATTGTAGATTATACTGTAGGGACTAACTTTCCCTGCAAAATATGCATGGCTTGTGACATCAATGAATTTCCCCAGCTGACACCCCCAGCCATTCCCCACCATACTTTCCACACTTTGTACAAGTAATTTTTACCTCATCAGCTTCCAGGGGACATATCAAGTCCTTTATATGGCTTCCAACTCAAACTGCCTTTCATCTCAGATTCAATATGTCAAGAAATAGAAGCTGTAGTAATACATGTGCTGCCATCAGTCAACATTGTCATCTTGCATCTTCTGACCTCTATGACAGTGATTTTGCATTGAAAGGGGAAATTCTGTGTCTTGAGGATTATACAGGAAAAATTTAGTATGTGCATGTATTTAATTTAATTACAAATTTTATTTCAAAGGTTGAAAGAGAATGGAATGAAGTAGAATTTGTAATGTGTTGATGATGTTCTGGTGGCGTCAGTGTTACTTTTGCAATGACAGTTACTGTATACTAAAACTATACTGTAACTCTCTAAAAAAGAGATATTATGCTCCTTTATCTTTTTTTTCTTAATGTATCACATTTCTAAAGATTGTCAAGTATATTTGTGCATCTTCTGCATCAATGACCAACTGATCAGCATGAAACATTTGAATAGGGTGACAATTTGGAGTGAGAGATTGATAATGGCATGGGCACTCAATGTAAAGTGTTTGTGCTAGTGATGAATCTGACATAACACAGGATAGTAGTATTGTGAAGTAAAGATAGAGGCTATGTTTTGCTTGTCACTGGTCATAGTCCAACTGTGTGTGTTAGAGACTGTTGTAAGTATCACATGGTTTAAGTAAATTGATGAAATAAACATAAGAGATTAATTAATGTATTTACTAACGTTTGTAAGTTATTAGTGCACTTGTGACCACTTTGAAAAATTGCTTATTCCATGCTTGACAGCGCTTTGTCCCTCAATTCAAAAGGGAAGTATGATTTTCACCTGCATTCATTTTTTTTTTCACTCTTGTTTGTTCTGTCACAGAAAAAATTATCCCCTTCCTTACTATCACATCAGTGATGGTTTGTTTTTTAAAACTATTCCATTTAGCTAGGTTTAATGCACATCCATAGTAATTAAGGATTACTCTCAAAATATGAAAACTGCCATGAATTGAAGGTCTTATGAGTTGACTTAACTCCATAATCTAGGAAAACACACGATCACCTTGTATTGCATCAAAGAACATCAAAGAGTGAAAATAATTTGTAAAATGTTGTATGAAAATGTAGCAGTTTTGCTCAACTGTGATCTGAGACCTCTTTTGAAAAGCAGACTAGACATATTTTCAAAATTACTTAGATAATTTCTCCCTCTGTAAATCGGGGAAATTTATCTGACTTGTGTCATAGCAAAAAGAAAAACATATACATGCAGAGGGATATAAACCTCGCTATGAAGTACTGAAGGATTACCCAGGCCATGAATAGAAATTTGACCACATCCAGGGCCTGGGTATGGATAATTTGATGATGCACTGGATTTTTTGCATTCTAAGATCCTACTCTTTTTATGTTCTGTGCATATTTGAAAAACAAGAGATTACCTACTCGTTGAATTTTATGTAGACTTCATAATACTGTTCTTGTTTTTGTCATCGTTGCTTTATCTTTTAATTTAGCAATATTTAATTACTTCCATTCGGTCAACATGACACATTACATGAGACTATTATAGATGTATTTACTATTATTGTACCACATGGAAACCTTGCAGCAAGCTGATATCATCTTGTGCTTCTTTGTTACTATAGTAGCCTTTATATAATGGATACTTTCTTTATTCCTTAACTTCATTTTTGTTGTCAAATTCATACCATTACTCTGTCAGATTCTGGGAGGGTAGTGGTGTTCTTCTGCAAATATTAGTATTCACATCATATGAATGAAAATTTAAGCTGATTTTTAATATTGTGGGGAAAAAAATCACATGTAATCTGAAGACTGAAAAATTCTGAATATTCATTGTTTTGAATTAAACAGTATATTGGTGCTACATATATACATGATTAATATTATCACGTGTATTGCAATATTGGAAACAAATATTTTTTGAGAATGAGAAGTATTCAAACTCCATTGTTTTTATAACACTTTTTGTCAATTGCATTGTTTGATTGTTTTTGTTGTTATATAGTTAGTTATACATGTATTCCATAACTGTGATTGCTTTTTATTCAGGCAATGAAAAAAGAAATTATATGATCATGTTAATTCACTTTTAACTGATGTTTTTATTTTGCTTGTTTCAGATCAGCTACAATGAGCTGCTGAGCTTCATGGAAGAAACTGGCATCAGTATGCAGAACCGTTTCTTGGGCTATCAGAGACGAACTATTAAGAACTTCCCCAGCTTCTTGGAGACACTGCAAGCTACATTGCTGACCAATGTGAAGAGAGTTTATGTTGAGGTAAGACAATGTGGAAGAATTTTTTAATGTTACTTCAACACTTACTTACAAGCTCTTTATGAGTTACTGATAAGACTACATGTATTAATACTATAGTTCTGATTTCATGAATGAATAAGCTATTCCTCTGATGTAGTTTTTATGTTATAGCTAAACTTTTATTACATTTTAGGGAGACATGAATATTCCTAGATTTCTGTCAAAGAGAATTGGGTACAAAATGACTGATCCATTATTACAGTTCATATACTATGACTTGTTAAGAAAGAAATATTTGCTAGCTGTATCTAAGTGATTTTCTTATGAAATTTCTTTAAGCACTTTTGTTTTTAAACAAATATCACTTTTTACATATAACTAACAGTAATACACACTGTGCAATAGTTTTTTTTTAACCTCAACTCTTGTTCTTTTCATTTTTTAATGATCGGTTTGCCTTGTGATTAATTTGATATACAAGTTACTCTCACATCAGATTAGCACTTCTTATAATGCTACTTTTTTTTTTCAACCTTTCCAAGGAGCGAGACCTACAGAGAACAGTGGGTATCAACACAGGCCATGTCGGGACGTCTGATTTTGTGTTGGAACCAGCAGATATAGAATTTGTGCTGGAAAGGGGGCGAAGGTCCCTGGAGGCATTCCTCAAGTATTACGTGGCCAAGCACCATCTTAAAAAGAAACCAGAATTCAAACGCTCTACTGATGACCTCAGAAAAGATTCTAAAGCATCCCTCTTGTCTTCTGCTTCCAACCAGAGTTTGGGCGCTGGTAGTTCACAAAACATGGCCTCTGTTGCTGCAGCTGCACAGTCCCTTATGACCAAATACCTGCCGTTTCCAGCAGAGGGAGGCAGCGAGGCAGAATCTAAAGATTCATCAACTGAAGCAGTGAATGAACTTCCTCACTCATCAAATGCTGATCATAGCCCAGCATACAGGACAAAGTCAGGATCATCAGCAAAAAGTGTGAGCATTTCAGAGAAAGTAGATGTCATTGGTAGTAGCAAAAAGTACCGCTCTAATAGTGATGGAAACGTTAAAGAGGACAGCCTGGAGGATGAAGATGTGGAAATTGCAGAAGGCATATCTGAGTGTATGTTTCTTCTTGCTGACCAGGAATACAGTCTGGCATGCAATCCATCCAGGCAAGATAAAAGCTCACCAACTGCCAAAAGTCCTGGTACATTACCTGCAGATCATTATCAAAATTATCAGTCAAACGAGCATTCTTTCTCCAACAATAACAACACTTCTCCAAGAGACAAGCACTATGTAAAGCATACAAAGGGTCAGAAGAAGCCCTCCCTTAAAGTTGATGTGCTTGTTCATCAAACTCCACAGAAGCCAGACAGTCCAAAGACCCCATTACTTCAGGCAGAATCAGAAGCTGGGTTTGAGTTACATCCCTTGGCTTCCAAGCAATGACACACTGGACTGTAATCATTATGGTGTTGAAAGAATGGTGCTTGTAAATAAACATGTCTCTTGTCTTCTTGAGCTAAAAAAAAATCATTTACACAAAATGAAAACCATTAACAAACATTGTTTGATTCAGATGAAAATGCATTGAAAATTATGTCATTGTTCTTCACTGTAATCCATCCATCTATCCATCCATCCACCCATCCACCCACCCACCTACTTACCATCCATTTATCCATCCATCCATGTACTAGTACCACTGATCAAGCTATCCATCCGTCCATCCCTGCATCCATATATCCATCTGTTCATCCAATAATTTATTCATCAGTCCATCCATCCACCTGTCAAACATCTACCCAGTATGTCCATCTTTTTTCCTACTGTCTTATTCTCCCATTTTCTATGGTTAGCTCCTTTCTCTGCCAATAAAAGCCATGGCCTATGTTGTTGTTTGATGCCTTCAAGCTTGTAATGACTTCATAGCCCCGCCACTCATTACTTTATCTTTAATGTTTTTCAGTGATGTCTCATTTTTATATCACAGTGACTGATGAGCAGTTCAGATTTTTCAGTACGTTTTTTGTCTGTATTAATACTCTCTGAATATTTAACACTTCATTCAGATTCAACTTGGAGAGGGAATAAAGTTGCAATCATGTGCTCTTTCCCTTTATAGTTTTATATAGCCAATGAACGATGTAGAAATATATGACTTCAGTGATTAGCAAAAGAATTCAGAGAACAAATTTATATTGATTTTTATTTTTTTTTAAAGTTTGTATGCACAATTATTAATTGTCATTGTTTGTGAAGCAACAGTAAACCAACTCATGTTTTTTTTTTATTTTATTTTTTAAAGCCCATACATGCTTTAAATTTTATAAAGAATACCCTTATCCTAGAGACATAATTTTGCATGTAAATGTGTTTAAAATTATCTCATCATTAAATGCATTAATCATCTTCATATCAGCCCTAAACTCTGCCAAGGTGGTGCACTGAGGTCAGGTCTCTGAAAATATTTTCGTGGACAACTCTTGAATGTTGTCAGTCCATCTATTATTCCAGCCACCCCATTTCTTTTACCATCTGCTATACAAATTCAGCGAGGCCATTGAATCTTGTTACATGGCCAGATCCCCTCAGTTTCCTTTTCTTCGCCATTTCAAAAAGGTACTCATGATAGGCAGTGGTACCAGTGAGGATCACATGTTGCAACATACCTGTTAATATGTAATCTGCTTCAAGTATGAAAAGGGCATGGTGTTTAAATTTCCACTATTTATTTTTATTTAAATGGTGAACCCTTGTGTCATCATCTTTCCACATTTTGGACTTGTGACTTGCTGGTTTTTTTTTTGTTTCTATTCTGTTAATTTCAAGTTACTATGTACTTCTACATAGCAGGTAAAATATTCATTCTGTGATAGATAATATACAAGGATGTGAGAGTGTAATTTTTTGTACCACATTTTTGAATCGTTTATTATTATTATTATTTTTATTGCATAAATACCATTGTGATTACTAACATTAGTATGCATAACAAATGTTGGATTACTAAGAGTTTTGTAAGAGTTGAAAATAAATTATTATAGTTTATTTTAACTGGCAAAATGTATTTGTATACTGTATTCATGAACAAAATGATGCTTTACAACTACTATGTGAAATGTTCTTGACAGTACAGATTAAACATATTTCAAAGTTAAGCATTCTCCATTAAACTTGTAATTTCAAAGTTAAGCATTCTTCATTTTATATCACACATAATCATTCTCTATTATATTGTACAATGAGTGCTGATCCATCACTTTTGTTTAATTAACCAAACCACATTTTTTTAAAGGTCTTGTCGTTTCATGTGAAGTGAATTTAGAACAGATATCACTAGCAATTTTGTTCACTGAATTTTTCTCTTGCAATATCATCTCTCTCATCACTGCAGTATTTGCTGCAAAATCATTTGGGGACTTACCACTTTGCAAACTCAGAGTAATACTTTAAAAAAAAGATTTCAGAATTGAGTTAGTTGCGATAATTTTCATTGAATCTATAAATATGTATAAAGTTCAATATGTTCAATTTCAAGTGTTGTTCTTAACTCAGAGACAATATCAAAAAAACTCTGCCATTGCATTCTGGAAGTTACTCTGTCCTCTAGTTTCATAAGTTTGTTCCACAAATGGAGAGGGAATACCCTCATTTTGACTGCTATTAATTAGAATAAAAAGTCATGCACTTCTTGTCTCTATGTGTAAACGCTCTCCTGCAGATACTCTCTTGCAGTGATATAATAAACTTGTTGATGATGCAGACTCTTCTTCTGTCTGTTATTTTTAAAAATGACCTTAGAACACTTTGTCTTTCATTTTTCACATGATATCTCTACTTCTTCAATTTTGAATGGTTCTTGTGCATTTCATAGATAAAATACAATTTCTTTGAATCTCCTGCTGATTAAGAGTAGAAGCAGTTTAAATTTTCTTTCTTTGCTGTCAGTGCAAGGGGGGAGGGGGGGGGGGGGGGGGGAAAGGGGGGGGG
>JBCAUA010071298.1:0-11013 GCA_038406235.1 Peronia verruculata
TTACAGGAACGGGATTTCGCGAGATTTAGGCAGAGTAGCTAAAAATAGGGCGCGAACTTCGGGGCACTGCATATAAAGTATGTGCGCATCTCGATGTTCATATTTTGGCTTAACTGAATGTTACTCACAGAGGACGTCTTGAACGCATCATACTATCGGACGTACAATTCGGATCAAGCAGCCTCGCGAGTTTATTATTCAATTATTACCGCATTTGTAGAATAACCCATTGATAATTCTCTTTTTCCAGGTTTATGTACATAGAAACACTGATCCATATGCAACAATGTCGTATGCCAAATTTCAGATGGACCGGTTCAACAATTTTCGAGTCCATAAGCCTATTATGGGTTTTCTTTGAAATTTTATAATATAGATATGGAGTTATTGGTAATGGTGTGTGGACTAGTCGTTTCTCTTTCTGTGTGTTTAAAATTTAAATTGTTGTTCTGTCTTCAGAGGGCCGAGATACTGGCAGTTAACACAATGTGGGTGACCAGTTGTTGAAGCTGAATTTACTAACACAATGGCCCATCACTTTCTTGAAACCTTATTAATCATTTTTAGACCACGACACCAAATTACATGTTTGGATCTTTTACTCGATCTATTTCAGCTAATTTATCTCTGAAATGCATCTTTAGATCGACACAGAACGGATTCTGTGAATGATTTTTTTTTTTTAAATGTTAAAAATTCATTCATTTTTGAAGCATACGTGATTTCTCAGGCCTCGTTTCTTGTGTTTCATCTATCTTTTAAGTAGCTGACCAGCAATAGATATGTGATCCTAAGAACAAGTTATCTTTCGCATTGTACGTATAAGATTGAGCTGGATTTTAATTATTTTAGTGCATAGATTGAAAATTGGTTCTTTATTTCACTGAGTCTAATGATTAACGAATTTTTTTTACGAATTTACTACTTGTCGAATGTTACACACCAGCTACAATGACATTTTAAATGACAAAATCATCACGCGAGAGTGTTTGATCCGAGTTGTACTTTCGATAGAATGACGCGTTCAAAGCACCAAACATTTTTTTTTCTTTGAGTAACATTCAGTTTAATCATCAAAAATACCAACATTGACGTGCGCACGCGTGCCAAACACTTTAAGCTGCAGGGCAGTATTGGTTTGATCCATATTCAATTATCTCCCACGAATGCCGTAGGTTCTCTTCTCGTACATTTAATAACATATTCACACCTTACCTGATAGCCTAAAAGATTTCTATGGAAAAGAAAATTCAGTAAATGCAACGAGATGGGATATTTGAGAAATGTAATTATTGTTTTGTTGTTGTTGTTGTTTTCTACTTTGTTCTTTTGTTCCCTGTGTTTATTTTCCATGATAATATATGAGGAGAAAACCTGTCCCAGACTGCTCACATAAGCTGTGACACTGTTCGTTCAGTCTGTGTTGTTTGTCAGTGTGAATATAATTATCTTATATGTCACTGTGTCTCATCAACTGTAGATTGAATTTCCTTATCAGCACACATAAGGTTTATCTTGAGTTATCTTATCTCATGTTATCTTACTTTAATCATAAATTATCAATAAGCCCATTTGGGGAGAAAAGGCTAAAAGAAAAAAAAAAAAAAGGAGGGGGGGGGGAGCGGGGTACGTATGAATTCTTTCATTCTTGATTGATCCAATAAATATCGATACAATCAGAACTGTTCACTGTGTACATGTTTTTTTCTTTTTACACAAATTGCTGGTTTCTAATTAAAAGTTCTCTTCCTACATTGACAATATTGTTTTTCTTTGTATTTAGTATGCCCCTAAAAAAAAAAACACACACACACACACAGGTGCCCTGAGGAAGGACCAATTTGGTTCGAAAATTTAGCTTTCACATTCAACATCGAGAAGAAGGTATTTCTTTGTGTAATTTGCTTTCTAAATTGTTAAGTTAGTTGCCGGTTGGACAGTCTTTTTCTATTTTATAAAATACCCACAGGAAGTGATGACGCTATTCTTTAGACTGCTGGCCTTGCGAAGAACGTCATAGATCTGTGCGCAGTAAAATGGCGGCTCATATTACTCTTCTTTGTCAAATTGTAGAAAGTCCACGGGTCTTCGTTTCTCAACCCCTGCAGTGAACAGGAAGTCTGTTTGTGCATCTGTACCGCAGCTGCTGCAACATCAAGCATAGCTCTCAGAGACATCTGCACACGAATTCATCACCATCTTCAAGCACAGAGTCCCTAGAAACATCACATCTGTGGGAATAGATCTCTTTTTCGGCACGCTATTAATATCAAATTCAGTTTTGTAATTTTTAGAATTGAACGCTGTCTGGTTTCATTGAGAAGTTTAGTTTGCAGAGACGACAGAATTTGGGCAAAGAAAAGAACATTAAAAAGCCGCATTCATCATTTATGGAAACATATTTATAGGCTTGTAGCATTTAGAATTGTCTTGACCTATCAGGGGATGGTATACTTTTATTGTGGGCATGGTTACCATGGAGACAGATAGCCACCACAGCCCAGAGGTACAGGGAAAAGACTAACAGTTACGTCTATCACAGGATGAAGCGCCACACGAGTGACACTTCCGCCCTCTCTCAGGATGACACAGTCTCCGAGCGCTCTCAGTCGAGGGCGTATAAAGTCACAAAGAGTGGTCATGCCACCGGGGGAACGTCTAGTGAGGGCTCGATCAGCCCACGAAAGAGAGCAGAACGTCTGTCAAACGGTCACAGCTCACATCATACTCACGTGCATGGCGGAAGAAGAGACTCCTCTCGGAGAAAAGAGAAGGCAAAGGCAGAAAAGGAGCAAGAAAAACAAGTAAGCTCCGCGAACCGGCACCAACCTGCTGGTATCTCTAAGTGCAGTGATGAGACGGCTGAGCAAGAAAACAGAATACGGTACGACGTACATGGCGCTCCGGTGACGTCAAAATCCGCCAAATTCAGAGGGTTTACGGAAATGAACTTTATCGGCGATGGTAAACATAGAGAAAACCTAGAGTTCTCTTTGGGTTTGGAGTCTGGAGAGCGTCAGAAACGGACGCCAAGCGTAAACAAATATTTTTCTTCCAAGGTTGAGGATATCGCGAGGAGGCTCAGCAAACAAAACACGAACCACTCGAAGCAGCCAGGTCTGGGAGGCTCTCAAGAGGGAGGTTCAGTCGCTGAGAGCGTTTCGTCACGGAGATCTCGACCAGATATTAGTATGGGCAAAACTGGAGAGAATTTGCAAGAAAAACCAGTCCACGGTGTTTTACCATTTCGCATGCGAGAATATGTCAAAGACAACCCCACCTCTGTCATTCCAAATTCAAGTGTTGCCTCGAAAAAAGTTGGCGACAAAAACTTCTGGGAGAAAACGCATTCTAACAGTGGCCACAGAAGTCTGTCAGCGAAAGCAATGCCGAGGGACAAAATCTTGGAGGACGCCAAGAGTTTGCTTCAAGATATAAAATCTTTCCAAGCCAGGCGGATGGAGGATTCCGAGGTGCCGT
This sequence comes from Peronia verruculata, assembly GCA_038406235.1. NCBI lineage: Eukaryota > Metazoa > Mollusca > Gastropoda > Systellommatophora > Onchidiidae > Peronia > Peronia verruculata. The sequence continues at coordinate 3,481 of JBCAUA010071298.1, forward strand.
TTGATTCCAGAACAATCAGTCACGCAGATGTCCAGGCCATGTTTGAGAGGGGCAGAAAGCTGCTGCAGCACACCCTGGTTGATCAAACCATGACCATAGCCCGTCATGAGCCTCTTAGAGGTACTCCTGTGACGGGACGTGGATGGGAAATACCCCAGCAAATGTCCCATCCAGGGCAGACGCCGAGAATCAACTCAGCCAACATCAACACAAATGGCACTAAAACCAAACCTCAGTGGGCTGTGACGTCGTCTGAAGAACTGCCCAACAGGCCTCACTCGATTTCCTCTCGTACTAAAGGAAACAGCCAACTCCCTAACCATTGGATAAGCTCACAACACCAGGAGCTACAGCCCTCCATCAAGCACAGCCAGAGGTGCCACTCTGAGAAGACGAAAGGAGGGAACTGCAGCCCTGTGTCCGCCTCAACCAATATGGACTCGCCCCCTCAGCATACCTGGAGCTGTACCAAATATTCAGACAAGAAGAAAAGTTCACCTAGAGATATAGGTGACTGTAAATGGGCATTCGAAACATACTCAGACACGTCGTTGAGTTCCCCGGATGTCGGAATGGGGCTAGTTGACAGCTACAAAACCTACATCTTTCCCAGAAAACTTCGCTCTACCCGCCCTCAGGAAGTAGACAGAGAAAAAGGAGTCGGTGAATCCCCCAGATCCGCTGCACCGAAGTTCGGTGATTTCAAGTTCGATCATTTCTCGTCTCTGTCCCACGGTGGTCGAGTCGAGCTGGAAGATGGCGGTTTCGCGTTGTTCAACCCTTGCAAGGCGGATAGGCCCAATCAGCCTACGAACATCTACTCTGGGGTTCCCACACAACTTGCGGCCAACGTACGAATGCCAAAGGTCTGGGTGGATACACCTGAGATGCCCACTTACATAGAACCCTGTTTCAGCTGTGCCGCGGCCCAAAACTCAACAGATAGCGGCGAGCAGATAAACGACAACGCCTCCACCAAATGGGGCTACAGTATTTCCGACCTTCAGGCTCTTAAAACCGCCGAAGAGACGCTGGTCAAAACGGCAGAGTCTATTAAGGAGAGCGTCAGAGGAGTTTTTCAAAGCATATATCCTGGTGAAAACACTGCCAAAACCTACTACGGGAAAGAGTTTGCCAAGCGATCCGCAGATGGGTCCAGTGACACTCTCGAGTCACTGATGCCTTTCTCCAGGATTTTTTATCCTTACGGGATGGACGACGAGGATGGAGAGAGCGTGCAATCGTATGAGGAGTACAAGCAAGCCAAGAAAGAGTACGAAGAGAATGTGAACGAGGAAGAGCAGGGGTATGAGATCCAGGTTTTCGACATTGTGAAAAGGCCAGGTGTGGCAGGCAAAAATGCTAATAAAGTGTCTCCCAAGATGAAGCCGGAGTACAAGCCACACAGGGACCGGAAACATCAGGATATGAAAACGAAATCTCCAACTAGACTCCTAAAGAAGCAGCTGCCATCTCCTTCACCCGCAGAGGTGACCAAGAAACGACACTCTGGTACATCTGAACCACAGGCAGCTCTGCACACACCTGAGGAGCTAAAGCTGCCTAATCAATCCACGGCCAAACGGGAGCGGAGGGCGAAAAAGAAAACGAAAAAAGGTGGCTCTCAGAAGAATTTAAGCGGCCAGAAAACCGAGGGTAGCTTGACATCGCTGATGAGCGTGAGCGAAAGCACAGAGTCCAAAACAAGGAAAGCGAAAGCCAAGAAGCGAGAGATCCCGGACATTGGTCAATACGGTGACCACGTTCGAGACGGTCCCCAGGGTGTCCGGAAAGATGAAGGAGCCGATAAGGGGGCGGGCAAAGACAGTACTGCCAAAAGGGGGCGCGCTGGAGGAGACGGCTGGTTCAAAACGGATACAGCTCTCTCCGACTCACAAACGTCTGTTCTCGGGGAGGGGAAACCTAGAAAACGCAAAAAGAAGAGAAAGAGAGGGTATGCTAAGAACGTGGGCAAGACCGCGAGCGACACGAGCACAGTTACATTGCAAGGTGAGGCCGAGCATCCGAAGCGAGGAAAGAGTAAAGGCAAAACTAAAGGCAAAAAGAAACGAAAACGCCGCACCTCTGTGGATCTTAGCTCGGACGCCTCCCAGTCCTCGACCTCGGACACGTCAGTGACATCTGAGAAAAGAAGGCGTAAGAAAAAGAAGAAAAAGTCAAAAGCCGGAAAGAAAAAAGCGGAGCCAGTTTCTCCTGTAGTTGAGGTTCCAATTCAGGCCTTAGAGGAGGAATTTCCTGAAATGGAAGAATTTCCTACGGTACAATTTGTTACAATCCTCTCTCCAGAGACAGCTGAGGCTGGCGAACCAGAGAAGGGATCGGTGAAGAAAAAGTTCACAGGAAAAGCTTGCCAGACTGACGACAGCGAGGAAAGCTCAGAGCCCAGGTCTTCCACTCAGACCCCACAATCGGAAGGCTCTCAGTCTGGCAACGGCGCCAGTGACGAGAGCATTGTTGTCGGCTATCTAAACTCACACAGAGAATGCATTCGCAGCATCAGCACCTCGGAGCTCAACTCTTCGATCGTGAAGCTGTACGAGGAAATCAACAAACTGAGAGCCCAGCTGGAGGCCCAAACCGACGAGTCATCAATAGTGCAGGCACCGGCTCCTGCGGTTAAGCAGGATGAGAAAGACGAGGATATTTATGCCGGATCTTCATATAGCCATGTCACTTCTGATACCATGGATAATCAAGTGATTGATAATGAGTGTGAATCAGCTATGTTGTCTGAAAAAGAGGATATTTATTCTGGATTTTCACATAGCTATGTCGCTTCTGACAACATGGGTAATGATGTGAGTGATAATGCTTCTGAATCAGCTACGTTGGGTGAAAAAGAAGATTATGTTTATGCTGCATCTGTACAGAGTCATGCCACTTCTGATACCACGGCTAATGATGTGAGTGATGATTTTGAGTCAGCTACTTTTAGCTTATTGACAAACAGCGGCTCTTGCATCCCCGTTTACTTCATGACTGAAGATCCCTGCCCTTCTGATGAAGTCAGTTATTTTGAGACGGTCCCCTTGCGCACGCCAAAACCACCCAAGTACTTCAGGGAGCCTTGCCAGCTACAGAGTTCGGGTGAAGTTCATCCAGACACAAGCCCAGTGTATACGAAAACCTCTGCTCTACAGAAAGTGGTCCAGACGTGCGGGGGGAGATATCAAAAGTATCCTAGCATATCTCTGGATAGCCCACTCTCCTACTATAAACAAACGCCTGGCAGAGAGCCGAGCAATTTCGAAATCGATCCTGCCTATTTCAAAACGCCACCGCCCTTCCATACCTGTGCCACGACACTGACAGGTTGCATGGATGTTGGCGACGGTTCCATCTTTTGGGCCGACGATCCAGTTTCTGACTTTGAAGAGGACAAAAACATTGTGAAGGAAATACAGCCTAAGGATGAGCCGTCGAGTGCTGAAGATCTCACTCGGCCACATGCTGGGGAAGAGCCTGCTGACCCACCAGTGTTGACTGATGTAGCCGAGACCCTGGCAGAGGACATGAATGAGAAGAGCAGACCCCCCACGCCTTTTGTCGAGACCATTCTATCGGTGAAGCCAAGCATCTTGTCGGACACGGATCTGATCTACACCAGCAGCCCGCCGGTCAAAACTCCCATCATACAACAGGATGACCCCCTGGGCAAGCCGGACAAAGTCCCTACCGCACAACCCTTGGCTAAACCCCGCAAAAAACGGACCAAGCGTCGCCGGAAGAGCCCACGTATGGGTGAGCCTGGACATACGTCCTATAACAACAACATGAGACCGTCCGAACCCGGGTCTGGTAAATGGGCCGTTCATCAGAGCCCAATCAAAGCCAGAGCCAAAGAGAGAGAACATTCCAGAAGATCCTCTGTGGACACAGCGTCCTCGTCAGAGCACAAAAGCTCTCGCAATGTCTATTCCTTGAACAAGGAGAGGGAGGCTGACAACCATGGAGGGAGGGGTGACCACGGGGGACCAGATGACCTGGAGTTCGGCAAGGGAAGTAATTCCGTGGGCGGTAGAGGACAACTACATGGGTCCCACAAAGGCGATTCTCCCCCTTGGTTTAATCCTGGGGGGCACACCGAAAGGAACACCTCGGCCATTCCCAAACCTCTCAACGAGGTGGAGTACGACTCGCCCATAAAACGACCTATCCCAACCAACTTGGCTAATGTACATGAGGTCAAGGAGGACCAGAACCGCCGTCAGAATGGACCTCAGCATAACGAGACCTCTTCAGAAACAGCCAGCATTAGTGGGGACACTCCGTCCAATCCTGGGCCCACACCCAAGCTGATGAGCTGTGTCAAGGGCGTGCTGTTCAACTCCACAAAGGCGCAGGAGAAAGAGACCACATCACACAGCAAAGAACATGCCTGCCCACCGGGCAATCGCCAGCACAACACTACCAGGCCCAAAACGCTGACAGAGAGAGTCAGCGAAGCATTTGGCTACAAATCCAACATCGAAGAGATCTGTCTGGGCAACTACATCGCTGACAGCGGGAAACATAATCATAAACAGAACCAGAATGTGGGTCCTAAAATGGACAAAGATTGCAGCTCCAAAAAGCCAGTTCACAAGAATTCTCAAAATGTGGAGCAAGAAGGCGTCGGGAAAAAACCAAGCCTCTTAGCAGCAATTAAAGACATCAATGAGCGCAGTCCGTGCTATGATGATGAACCCTGGTCAGTTGATCATGTTTGTCACCAAAGTATTCAACATCAGCATGTCCAGCTGACCCATATGATCCCGACTGACCACAAGGTCGGCAATTGCTGGCCCACCGTCTGCTCTGCGGAGAACACCAGCAAACTCAGGGGCCACTACTCCGACGCCATCAAGTCCAGATCTCGGAAATCTGTGTCTTCGGGAGAGAGCCTGAGCTCAACAGTCCTGAAGGACAAGCAATTGCATCCCGTTCCTGGGGAGAGCAATCTGAGTGGCTTGGCCGAAACGTCGCTTGACCACTCCAAGGACCGCACTGCGCATCTCCACAAACACGTCACTCACAAAGGAATCGGAGCTCAAGGTCAGAGGCATCCTAGTCCAGCTGGTCACCATAAGAAAGGCCTGCCCACCACTTCAACTCGCGGCCCACACGAGCATGCAGTGGTGAAACAGGAAGCCATGAGGGAGCCCGCAGAGCGTTATTCTCAGTCTGGCCACAATATGATGGCATCTTTCGAGAACATGATGCAGCTGAGAAGACCCTGCTACGTGGAACATTGTGGGTTCAAAACTAAGCGACGTGAAGGCCCCGTGCATGAGCGATTTGATCTTCAAAATAGCCAACAGCGGTTACCTTTAGATATGGTGCACTACGGCTTCCAAAAAAAGAACAAATATGGCGGCTGCGTTTCCAATGACAACAACTCCAGTAGCGAGGGGAGCAGTGACCCGGATGTAGATATGACGCTAGTCAACATCAACGCTTTTGGATATCAACTTCTAGAGGAAAGCGATGATTTCTTAGGCGATAATGAAAGGTCTAATCTTAAATTTGAGCATACTTCCTCCACTGGAGCAAACCTGGATGGGCCGATGAAAACTATCAAAGAAGATGAGGGGAACTTTGAGAATGTAGAAGAAAATCATCCTGAAAAGAAGGACAGCATGTCAAGCCTTGACTCTAGCCAGAGCAGCAATGTGGACGGGGACATTTCGGAAGAGGACAACGATGAAACTAAAAAGCAAGATGATTGTGTGCATGACAGTATTGACGCTGATGAGGGGAGCAACAAAAGTATCGATAGCTCTGAGAGTTTCACAGAAACGCTGAGCAGCGACGAGGAAGACGATGCAGGGCACCAGTCATGGAAAGATGTTGATGAGGATGTTGGAGAGGCCGAGAGCAGCACGAGTAGCTCTGAGGGCGGAGAGACAGAGGAGGATGAGACCGATCACCGGGAGACAGGATAAATTTCCTCACATCTGAAAAACTCATCAAAAATCTACCAAAGACAAAAACAGGACGCGTATAGTTCTACCTAACACTGAAATGTTCCTTCCTGACGTCCAAAGTTGGCAGCATTACATTGCTCGTTCAAGATGCCTGAACTTCTAGTAACCTCCAAACGAGATACTTGGTGGTCTCAACCCAGGTCAAGTTTTCAACGAGACATCCCACTCAATCTAACTACAAAAACATTCGAATCAGAGCAAGATGATTTAATTTCATGTGAATTCTTTGCAATCTTTACAACAACAATCAAATAATAATAATAATGAAAATAACTAACAAAATAAATATAAATAAATATAACTCACAAGCATCCGTCTGAATTTAAAGCTAAGCTCATATTTCAGTTTGTGATACGAGGAGGCGAAGCTGACGAATACAATATTAGTTTAAATCAATATTCATTGTTCAGCTCGAAGGAGTTGGCGGGAAATAGTAAACAAACAAGAAACGGAAACAAAAACGAATGAAAACTGAAGATGCCATTGATTTTGTTTCCGTCAGGTGGAATCCGAGCCCTCAAACCTTTCAACCATGAGAGTCGATGTGTTTCCCTGTCCTCAAGCCTCGGTTTTCTGATTTGATTATCGTCGACAGATTTGGATGTCGAAATTGTTTAGGGCGATCGGTTTTTAGATGGTAGAGCATTCGCCGAGTGAATAGGACCGAACCCAACTAGTCACGATGACATGGTGGAGTCGGAAAACTATTAAAGGTGATGCCATATTGAGGAAATGTGTAAAAGAATGACATTCGTCATGGCTAAAATTCGAATCAGCCTCCGAAAACATCCACGTTTTACTTTGTAATCATCAAAAAGCTTGGTAAATAAAATCAGGGGGAAAATGAATACAAGACAATGCAATTCTTTATACATTGCCTGAATATAGTAAATGTGTGTGTGTGTGTGTGTGTGTGTGTGTGTGTGTTTTCATCGCTTTCGATTTATTGTAGTATTTATCTATGTGTCTATTTTTTATTTATCTCTTTTTTTCTTGATTGATTGTTTAATTTATTCATTCATTCGTTTAGTCATCTATTCTGTTCTTGATTTATCTAATAATTTACTAGCTATAATCTTAACAGAATAAAAGTAGAAGGTTTTGTTTCTTCGGAGGTTTAATACGTGACTTAAAAGAGAATTGAAAAACGAAATGAGGTTGATTCTTTCAGCATAAAGAATTTATCTCTTTTTCAATCTGTACTTTATCGGTGTCAGAACTGAGGGTCATGATAAGACACTTTTTTTTTTTCTCTCTGTGCATGACATTCATGCAGAACAGGAATAAAGAAATCAGCAATGAAGTTGTTCTAAATTCTTGTCGTTATAATCATGGTAATCGGAATGTACTCCCACCTAGGCCCGGGGTATACAAGTTTGCTTCCACCTGCAGGCGGTGGAAACCCATAGTCGAAATTCCACAGGTGACATCTCTTCTATACCTCCTCACTCCTTTCCTCTGTCCCGCTTTCTTTCCTCTGTCCCGCTCTCTTTCCTCTGTCCCGCTCTCTTTCCTCTGTCCCGCTCTCTTTCCTCTGTCCCGCTCT